>JBBPQL010000021.1:0-114688 GCA_038092515.1 Boletus subparvulus
TTGGACTTGACAGCTATCTTGAGTTTGACAGTCTCGGGTATACCCGGACTATAAAGCCTTGTACTTAGGATTTGAAACACACTTTTGGTTGGATTCACGAACTGCTCGAACCACTCGTCCCTCGTACTGTTCACCGTCTACCGCACCGTTCACCGTCACCGTCACCGTATCCCGCTCTCGTTCCCTTCGTCTTGCGCTCCTCGGACTTCCGGTCTCGCGCTCCGGTCGCTCCCCAGACTATCCCCTGCAGTTGATCCTTCGGCTTTGGACTTTTTCCCGACTCCTCCCTTACCTTGAGTCCCTTAGGGGCGAAGTACCTCGCCTCGCCTCTTCCCTTTAACGGCTCAGGGCAAGTGTGTCTTACACCCTTAGTCCTCCCAGCCATTTTATCATCTTTACAATGCATTCATTGATCAATGTTCAACAACCTTTCAGTACAATCCGTCACCTGTCTAACCATGTCGAGCATCCTTGCAGTGCCTCCCAATACTCCAAATTCATCAACTCCATTAGTGGCTCGTGTTGCTGTACAGTATGTAGTACTTAGATCCTTGATGAATAAACTATATGTAATATTGCTAATTGGCTGGTGGGATTTCGGGTATTGACGATATTGAATCCACTATATACATACATATCATTGTCCTGGACAATAGATTTATGTCGACAAAACACTATGATTCAACGACGAGGACGCTGATTTTTAGTGGATCAAATGTCCACTTCAGCATCACAATGGACATTAAACTTTAATGACGGACACTGATTTTTATATGACAGGGTCATTAACTACCATCACATTGGACACTGAGTTATAGTGACTTTACTATTCACAGTGAAATCACTTTTGATCAGTGATGCCTTCACTGATCACTGAAAATATAGTGAAATGGTCACTGATTCGATGTCCACTTTTGTTCAGTGACATGATTTGTCACTGTTATTCATGGTTGGCTGTTTTTTTGGTATCACTCTACCTTCTAGCTAGCTATGCATGTCATTTGTTCTGTACCCAACTACTGCCTCAAGATTTCGTGCATCTGAGTGTACTAAAAAGTGTAGTCATGATTAAACATGTAGTCATATACATCCAATTCAAGGTACTAGGAAAGGTTTTGTGGTCTAATGGTCGATGATTGTGATTGTGGCCCTTTTGGGCAGAGTCCTGAGTTCAATCCCTGTTACTCGACAAATTTATAATGTTTAAGAGTGTAGTAAATAGTGTACTCAAAGTGCTTAGGATTCAGTACAATACAATTGGGGGTGTACTCCTTTTAGTTTTCATACTGTCCTGGGCGCTGAAAATCAGTGTAGATATCATTGATCTCCAGTAGCGAAAAGTGACAATCAGTGAAGGATTTATCACTGAAAAGAAGTGGAATTCACTGATTTCTACTGAAAACAGCGCTGATTATTGGTGAATTGATCATTGATTATCGTGGCATTTACTTCCCATGGTGTGGCAGCATTTGTTTGTGGGTGTTTTGTCAATTGCTTGAAACATCTGATCAGCCATGTCTTCCCTTGCCACTCAAATCATAAATGTACGGAGAACCTTTCATATCTACACGCGAAAGCATCGCTTGGATACCCTCGACCACAGCATTCGAAGACTCGGACGTCCTCGTCCTGTCTTCCCGATCAACTTCTCCAGGGGAAGTCGGTGCCACGCTCCTTTACCTTGATCTGCGTCTCTCCCTTCCATTAGGAAGAACGAGCACAATCAATTGGGGCTTTTCAGGTCTCCGTCATACATTGTCCACCTCACCGGCCCGACACCGGTGGGACCACAGTACTATTGACTCGCGCGACGACGGACCGGCCGACGAGGGCGAGGTAAACCAACGTGATGGGATAGAGATCGAGACTGGCATCGGGTTCAATCCCGCCACAGGCCTAAAGGAAGCATACGAGGAAATATGGAGGTGAGCCTGCACATTATACATCATGAAATCGAACGGTTGATCCTTTGATATCGGATGTGCAGAGACAAACCGCTCACTGCAGCATCTCCGTATATCTTCGTATCTTCGTCCGCCAGCGTGGAGGAAGCCACTGCTACTATGGCAGTGTTGGGACCTCATGCCCTTGCACTCGCAAAGGAACCCGAGGCCCAAAGCATTCCTCGAGAATTTCGGGCTGTCCGTATGCAACGGCAGACGAGTGCAGCTCAAGACACGCAGGCAGCTGTGTGGGAAATTGTGTTCTCGACTGGCAGTTCAGCACAGGAACGAGAGCTAAAGGAACTTGTTGGGCTTGTGGATCAAACGTGTCAGTACGTGCGAGGTAGCAACGTCTGTTTGGGAAGTAGATCCTGGGTTGTCTGGGACTCAGGTCGGGTGGACGGTTAATAACCCAGCCCATTGAAAAGCTGGGTTGTTCTTCCGAGAATCGAATGAGCTCCAAATTCAAGACAATGGGTGATTTGAAGTTTTGAACAAATCGGACGAGGTCAGTGTAGACTGACGCTGCAATTCTTAAGCGTCAAGTCAGCTCCCCTGAACTCATTGCAGGCATCAGCGCAAGTGGTTGCGTGGATAGTTTTACAGCCAAACACACGTATTACTACTACTACGTGACGGTATTGGTTGTATCCTGATTCAATAGTCACTCGCATCCATGCATGCCTTCTTGACTCCGACATTTCCGACTGGCAGTACGGGTACGCGAAACTTGTAGAACATGTAATTACACCGGAAAAGATGCCCGGGCCCGGGCCCGAGTGGTTGCTGAGCGAGGGCTTGGAGCAAGTCAGTGAGTATGTCCAATGTCTTATCGATCTCCGGACCGAAGTACAGTACTGTAACAGCGAGCCCCAAGCAAAACTCAGCGTGCTGCGGCCGTGAATGAATTCACACTATTTTATGTAACACGAGGACCATTATCTCTACGAGCATGGGTAGGCAGGGCTTCCGAATCCGAATCCGAGGCCCGGGCGTATAGCGTTTATTACCTAACTTTGGAATCTTCCAGGTCTCATCCATTGCGACCACCTCGTGGTAGTCGTCCCCGGACTACCGTCCTGCGGTAAGTGGCCTGGTAGAGGATGAAGGCTTGGCGAGCGGCGTCCTCTGCGTCATACCGCCACTCGCGAGCACTGAGGTACATCCAGAATTGAAGATGCGCGTCTGTTCGATCAGCGCCCCAACCGCACTCTTTCATGGCTAGTAACATGCAGTGGGTAGATTCGTCTAGTTGTGGCCATGTTAGCTCATGGTCTGGTATCACAGTCTCCTTAGCTTTGGCCGCCGCGGTGGGGACGAAGGTGTGGAGACCTTGGTCATCTTGAATTAAAGTAAGGCTTCGTCATCGACGGAGTGGGAGATGGATTGCGCTTCAGCGAGACCTTTGTTGGTGAAGTAGTGAAGTTCGACGTATTCTCCTTTGCGCAATTTGCAAAGGGCGTGTGGCAAGGGATTAGTGGGAATGGTTGAGGAGACCTTGACGTCGTTGAAAGGAAGAATTTTGTTACGATTTTTCTTCCTTCCTTGACGAAGTACCTCTTCTTCTTGCAGGCGAAGACATTCTTCTTCTCATTGCTCTAGAGACTAGAAAGCACTCCTGGTGCTGCCTCTCCTGCTCGGCTTCTGCTTCCTGTTTGTCATTCGATGGCATTCTGTGCCGTCCAGATGTCGAGGAGGCATTGAGCGGCCTCCTCGTGTGGAATGTTGAAGTTGTCTACGAGCAGTTCACGAGGGGCAAAACAATTGTCACGGAAGTCTGGTGGGTTAGCATTGTGTAGGTTCTGAGGAAATATAATAACGTAACGAATGGGATAAATGTAACGAGTGGATTGTGAAAGAGCGACAAGAAAGAGAAAGCAGGGTACAGCTACTGACCGACTATATGGTCTACAAAGGGTGCGAGGGTGGCGAAGGCAAGACGCAAAGACTAAAACCTCGGGCCTCAGCTAGGCGGCCAACCTGCATCAATGCCTCCCATCTTCAGCACCGCAGCGCAAACACAACATCCAAGCGGGTAAATGGAACTTCAGCGCGACCGAGACGGTTGCTTTGCCTTCATCCTGATACATATAGGTATATGCTACTCTGAGTGTAACAATACAAATCAACAGAGTGGATTCGCACCGTCACATGAACCCCTGTTACGGTCGAGGGGTGAGATGGCTCGATTGCTTGTTGCACCTATAAGGACACGAGGGTCACGATATGGACTACCGTCACTGGAAAGAGACACACAGCACCCGCTTCCTTTGTACCCGCCGACCGTTGTCCACCACCGGACGTACCCTTGATCGGATGGCTCGCTTTAACAGCCTCCGTGTCTGTCTTGCCCTGTCTCGCAGGATAAACAACGGGCCAGCGGAAAAACTGAGCAACTAACCCGTTTGACAGGTCTTCCGACCGTTCGCTAAGATGTTTCATCAGGCATACTATACACCGTTTGTCTAACAATAGAAGAAAACACTCACTCGCACACGTTTCCCTGCAGCGAACCTCGACGGTCCATTTTGTGCGATATCTAGCGTCGGTTGTGAAGCCTGGTTCTTGTTAGTCTTGGCGAGTCTCGTCTGAAACCACTTTTTGAACACCGGTGTGCCTCTAGATGACTCGGCAGCATCACAACGTTTCTCTGGCTCTGGAGGGGAGGTCATAGGTAGGGCCCCTGGAAACTGCGGTGTGGTCTGGAGCGAGCATGATGGTGTGAACTCAACTTCGCGCGGCCTGGTAGAGGATGCCGGGGACGGTGGCTCCAACGACGTTAGCACGAAAACAGGATCATAGCCAAATCATCACAGACCTCATCATAATTAAATAGGGGTGCGGGTGTACTAGACGGTAACTCGACCTGCCGCCATCATGAAAACCAGCGTCGAAAGCGAACGGATCAATCGCTTACTTCGAGCAAATCATCATCACTGTCCTCGCGGTGGGTCTCTGACTCAGGTGGACTAGATGTCGTGAATTGTTCCTTGTGTAGGAATGCATGAGTTAGTGCGACTCTTTCGTGATAGTACGACAAACTCATACCTGAGTCGAGTCCGGCGGCTGCTCGTGTTGTTCCTGAAGCTTATCTTGGGGTCTTTCCGGTTCAGGTTCTTCTTGAGTAGGTGCCTAAGGCGGTGTCAAGGGGGGGAAAGACAAGCCAATACCATGAATGCACGAATGCGTCATGAGAACCAATGCCGAAAATGAAATGGTGAAGCCCCTACCTCGAGTAGGTCGTTATCACTCGCTTCGCTGCGGGCCTCCGACACAGGCGAACTAGACGTCGTGGGTTGGTCCTAGGAATGAACAAGTTAGTGTGACTCTTTTGGTTACAGGATGACAAAATCCTACCGGAGTCGAGTCCGATGTCTTGTTGTCGTGGACGTCTATAGAGGAGATTGACCCTATTGGCCGCATTGTCTGTCTTAAGACGGGAGCCCTCTTCACGGCTTCCGAGACACGGGCACGAGGGCGAGATGGTGGGGCGGCAGCGGCGGGGACGGTACCACTGCCGGTTGCATTAGACTTAAGGGACGCAATTGAACCAGGTGGAGAAACAACAGATGGACGAGAGCTCGCATTCGCCTCGGTGGGAGGCGCTTTGTATGAAGCAGCAGATGCTAGCGAAGCCAGCAAAGTTGCCGTTCGTGATTTGGGTGCCGGGGGTGCTCCAGTCGCCGAAGGCGCCCTTGGCGGGAGCATAGAGGATCTCCTGCTGGGTGGAGCCGGTAAAACAACAGATGGACGAGAGCTCGCATTCGCCTCGGTGGGAGGAGGTTTGGATGAAGTAGAAGATGCTAGCGAAGGCAGCAAAGTTGGCATTCGTACTAATTTGGGTGCCGGGGATGCTCCAGTCGCCGAAGGCGCCCTTGGCGGGAGCATAGAGGATCTCCTGCTGGGTGGAGCCGGTATAGATGGAGCCATCGCCGCAGTCTTCATTGAATTCGCAGAAGATGTGGTAGCTGGTTTCTTCGCGGCGGATGGCAAAGCGGTAGCAGTTTTGGACAGAGAGGAGAAGAATCTTGAGCGCTACACACACTGGCACGCCGAACGAGCATGGCCCAGGCATTGGCAGGCAACGCTTCCGAATCCGAGCGTACTAACACGTTCACTGAGTACCTCGTGGCAGTAGTCCTCGGGCTTCCCAAACAGGTAGTCAACCCAGCGGTGGTCCTGCCGTGCCCTGCACACGCGCAGGCGTCCTATTATGTTTGGGCCGTACATGTCCATGCCCGGTCTGGGTGGCTATAAGCCTGCATAATGCATCTAACGCGTTGTCCTCTTTCTCTCCAGTCTCAATTTTCAGTGCCCGCGCCATAGGTAAAGAGATGCCTCATGCTGGTGTATACGTCCTCGCAAGCCTCATCTCCAGCGTGTCGGCAGCCTTGATTTTGGCGAGTGGCCCAAGCTACATCGAACCACGGTCTCCTCAGGGTGCCGTGTACGATGCAAAACCGGGACAGTCGACGTACGATGGGTGTCGGGCGAGCCCATGTCAGATCGTGTACTGTATGCACTTCTTGCTTACTCTCCTTTGTTTCATGGTCGCTGAATATGTGCATGACCTGTCTGCCAGTAAATTCTGTGGAGGACTTTTGCTTATGGGCGCCCTCACAACCGGCTCCAGCTACCAGGAACACGGAGGTCAGTATGCATTGTCGCCGAAGGGGAGTTAAGCCGACCACGCAATAACCTCACAGCACACCCTAGTCGCGTGGTGTATGAAGGTATGTTGGGCTTGTGTGGAGCGATACATGTCGTAAACGCGTTATCGTCTTTCGTTTAGAGCGCCCATGGAACGCGCCTCATTCCGGACGGAACGATATCGGGGGCACGCCTCGTGATGACTCCTGAATACGTTCAAATTACAGGTAGGTCGTCTCAACGATGTTACAGTCCATTGTTGAACGAGACCCTCTAGGTGTTGGGAGCTTGACCAACATCAACGTACCTGCCAATGGCGTGGCCAGCGCGAGTGGGGAGGGTGATCGTGCCCACGGTCTTGTCTTCACGAGTGCATATGGTCAGCTCGAACAAATTCACGACTGGACGGTAAAAACCTCACCGATCGTTGCATAGTGGTCTCACAAGATCTGACAGAGCTTTGTGTCACAAGAACGATTTTGCTTCAGAGCCTGTAGGCCCTCTGCGACCGCATGTCCAGAGATCCACGACATCGTTGGATGTTCGGAGAATGTACCCAGAAACTACGACGCAGGAGCGTTCGAAGATTGCGTTGGGGATGCCACAGAGGTGCCTTCCATCTTGTATCAGGATGTTTTAGCGGCTGCTCCGCATCACTCCGTACTCCCTCCCTTCAGTTGCACGACTCGCCGCACCGTGGCTGATGCGCAAGCCACTCGCGCGAGAAGAGCTGTAGCACCCATACTGGTTACTTCGTTATCTCGTTGGCACTTTCGACCACATAGTCACAGCACGCCGATAACATCTTCAGTGGCGCCAACGACGACGGATACCGCCACGACGATCGCTTTTCCATCGTTCCCGACGTCAGCGTTGAACGCTACCACTTCCACGAACTCTAGTACGCCAGTTTCATCCAATACTCCGACGTCCACACCGTATTCCAACAACCTCACGCATACCCGCTCCCTCTGGCACTCTCACACACATCGGCCTTCACATCATTACACCTCTATGTCGTCCGCTTCTGCGAGTACATCATCTTTGCTTCCTACATATTCCTCTTCTGAGCCAACCTCTTCGGGAACACTAACGTCATTTGTTGCATCTACCTCCATACCCATACCCACACCCGCATCCGCGTCTTCTTTTCCTTCTTCTTACGGAACGTCCTCTTCATTCCCTGGAGTTCCCTCATCGCCTGGTTCATCGTATCACGCGTCTACACCATCTTTTGTAGCAACACCTACGTCACCCTCCACATCACCCTCCACGTCACCTTCCACATCATCTCAAGGCTCATACGTTCTTACTTTCACCACTCCTTCGTCACCTGTCCCAACCACGTCCCCAGCCTCTCCCTCATCCACCGTCTCAAACTCCCAAACGCAAACTGTCTCACAATGTCCCCCTATTTTACGGGTCGCGGTGAATACAGGATATGTCATCTACCCGTCTCCGCTTCTTCCTCTGATGCTGACGATCTTGATGATCGTCATATCGTCTTCCGTCGGCCTTTTCGTCCTTTGAGTATTCTTATCCATGTAGATGACACTCCTTTTCCTACATTCGCTTTTCACGACAAACGCTCTATTTGTACTTGTTACATGACATGGACCGAGAGAACGTTGTAGTGGTACACGGTGTGGTTTCGTCACCCATACATCTCCGCCTACATACGCATTTCAAAACCTACAGGGGCTCGATGTCGGGCGTCGGCCCCACGGCGACGACGCGTGTCGGGTTGACCTGTGCTGAGGATGAGTGAGGTGACTCACGCGCGTCAAGAATGGACG
Organism: Boletus subparvulus; assembly: GCA_038092515.1. Taxonomy (NCBI): domain Eukaryota; kingdom Fungi; phylum Basidiomycota; class Agaricomycetes; order Boletales; family Boletaceae; genus Boletus; species Boletus subparvulus. The sequence goes on from JBBPQL010000021.1 coordinate 8,390, forward strand.
AGACCTTGGTCTGAGACCAATAATAATGGACTTTGATGTGTTGGAAGTCGGTCGACGACCGGAACGCGTCGTCGTTCCAGTACAATTTGCGTAGCCACCTATGTAAATAGTAACGAAAACGATCGACTCCAGTTTTTGCTTGCAGGGCATAGAATCTTACGCGTGAATGGCAGGGTAGCCGTTCCGGATCGTACGCAGGTTGCATTTAAAGTGTCCGACGTACACGGGATCGAAACGAATCTGCCAGGGGAGATTGAGATCGCGTGCACGCGAGAGAGATCGAGGTACCCACGATCGTGACAAAGAGCCGGATATCCGCCTCTGTCAGCTTATCGCCGACGAGATAGTCCTTGCCGGTCAACATCTTCTCAAGGCGGTCCAGACTCTCGAAGAGCGGGTACACCGCCTTCTCGTACGCCTCCTGCGTTCCCGCGAACCCGGCCTTGTACACGCCATCTAGGTACGTGGGGGGTCAGTCCCAAACGCACACAGCCCTCCAACGTGCGCACTGTTCACGGTATCGTACACCCACGCGTTAATCGCGTCGATCTCCTCGCGGTGCTGCTCGGGGTAGATATCGACGGAGGCCTTTTCGGGGGGGAGCAGGTCGTTGAACGCGGTATTGAAGATGCGGATGATTTCGGAGCTTTCGTTGTTGACGATCGTCTGCGTCTTCTTGTCCCAGAGAACTGGGACGGTGAACCTTGGATGACAGGGGCGTGAGCACTCGGGTGGTCGGGACGGTGGTCCGGGATGGCGTACCTGCCGCTGTAGGAGGGGTCCACTTTGAAATAGAGATCTTTCACGTGTTGGGCGTTGTACAATGGGTCGGCGTCCGCCCCGGGGAATGGATCGACGCTGGCAAACGGCCATCCGGATTCACCCATGTGGGGAGATACGACGGTGACGGCTAAGAAGAAGAATTTCAACAGGTCACGGGGAACTTGCGAATGCGATGCGCGCACGAATGATGTCTTCGAGGCCTTTCAATTTCCGTGTGATGAGGGTGCGGGTGGCCCATGCTACGATAAGGGGTCGGTGACAGGCAATGGGGGAGAGGAGAATAGAACGTACGGCACGCGTAGGAGACGTAAAGGTGATATCTGTCTGGAGAAGCAAATTCGGTCCGTTACGGGTCAAGTCGTGCCAGCGAGGCGCACGAACCTCTTTCGGGGGTGAACTGGCCGCCCTTCTGAATGTAATTCCTGAACGAAGAGGCCGCTCTGTTGAATGAACCATTAGCCTCGAGCTTCATTTTGCCAATGTCTGCTTGCAGCGACGTGTCTCGAGTGGAAGTCATGGCAAATGTTCTGAACGATAGACGTTTCGACACGGCTAGGGGTCTCCTGAGGACGTGGCTTATAAGCCGAAGCGGAATGGCCATACCGGGAAGAATATTCTCTCGAAATGCGGAGACTTTTATGGAAATCCGCTCTGTCAGCGCCAACCATGATGACAAACGTTGTACGGTAATCAGGGCCCTTCTATCTGAATCATCCTCCCAGAACCCGTGACGGAGATATCTATTCAAGTGCCAGCCATGCCCACGACCCCAACGTAATCACGAATCTTTGCAATTTCGCTCGCAGTCATTCCACCCTTGCTCGCGCGGAGGAAGTCTTCAAACACGGTCAGCGCATCACCCTCGTTGGGGAATTCCGCCCTAGATGGAATGAGTAACGGTGGTATGTGAGCAAGAAGAGTGTTACCGCAAAAAGGAAAGTAGTCGGCTCCAAAAGGCAGGTTCAGAGATGGTCGTCTGGTAGGCTGACCGCGCTGCGGAAGAAAGCGAAGCGGTGGGTATGGTTGAGGTATCGAGGGTGAGCGTAATGTCCTGTGGTTTTAAACTTCCCTCTGGTTCGAGGGAGGCAACGGATGGGGACGGAGACAAAACGATGGAAGGTGTCCGGGTGTGTCTGTGGCCCGGGGTGAGCTTTGTAGCTGATCCGGGGGGCATGTCTTGGCCAGAGGTAGGGAACGAAGTCATTGTAGGGTCCCAATGGAAGCCAGGTTTGACCATCAAATTTATGGTGTCGCCGTCTTTTACGTCGTACTCTTTAAGGAGCTTTGTGTCTGCGAGAGCCTTTCCCTTGAGGAGTAAGCGCTGCGCGTCCGCAGGAGGAGCACGGGGCTGTGCTGCGAGGTGGGATTTAATGTCGGAGATGGTGTCGGTGAACTGTACGGGGAGAGAGAAGGCACAGGGTGGCTTCAAGGATTTGAACGTAATGTTGATGGCGACCGCTTTTGGAATGTTTGCCGGTCAACGCACGCGCGAGTGCGTCAAAGGGCGTGGCGTACCTCCTTGCGTCGAAGACGCTTGTTTACGTTCTGGTAGAGGTGGAACTGGAATCTAGGGCACAAATCAGACAGGGCGGTGACAACGCTGCTCGTACGCACAGACAAGACGGGGACCCGCCTGAGGGCGAGGTGAGGGGGCGCCTGGTAGTCGTCGTCGAACACGACGGGCTGCGCGGCCATCGTTTTGATCACATTCTTGACCAACGCGAGCTCGGTCTGATCTGCCATGGTGGATCGCACAAGACATCAGTGGCTGTGCACATCCGTGACACACATCACTCGCGTGACAAGCCCGTCACACCTTCTGTCTCCCACATCCAATTCATGGCCGTATGTACCTGTCTGTCGGTCCCCTTGCCGTGCTGACTTTGCATCACCCAGTCAGGCTTTGGTTACACTGGGGGTGCGCACACCCACGCCTTCTCTGAGCCTCTCTTGACACCACTCTAGGCCGTTCGCGGTGCTTCGCGTACTGGCAAGAATTCCAAAAAGTAAACCCAAGCTTCTTGGCTCGTTGGCTGTACTGATGGACACGATGCAGTGCTACGCACGGGCGGATGCACCGCAGGAATGCAAGCTGCAAGCTGAAGACTACGTAGAATGTCTGCACCACAGAAAAGAGGTACGCGAGTTCCCGGATTCATGATCCGTGCGTGACCCATGTGGGTATCCAGATTGCACGCGCCAATGCTGTCAAGGCCGAGTTCATCAAGCAGGCCGAACACCAGGCGACAGAGGGGCGCAAGGCGGCGGATGTGCTCGCGGAGGGGGTGATTGTCGGCGTTGGGCTGATACGACGCGACGATGGTAGTACAACTAGTTAGAATCACCTGCCGCACAGCCAGCAACTTTGTCAGCAACCAAACAGTTTCCAAACATCCTAAATAGCAACAACCCCCAACTGCCTTGACTCTCCCTTACACCATCACTCTGTTGAGTGTTCATCGCTTCTGCCCGTAAACCACACCGTACGTATTTTGCCCTCTTTCTCCCCCAATACATGGCTGACCCTTGAGCTCTTCCTTTCATCTCATTCCTTCCGTATCGTTCGATACACTCACCCATCCATCCCTCTCGTTGATCGTGTGCGATGATGCTCGATCTCGGCTCGATTCACGTTGCACCGCTCGTACAGACTCGCCAGTATCTTCAGTTTCCACTCCCATGGCCCTCAAGCGCATTAACAAGGTAGAATTCCCTCTCATACTTTTCCTTCGCTTAGGCGCCAGCTTAACGATCTCAGGAATTGATTGACCTCGGTCGTGACCCACCTTCGTCTTGCAGCGCTGGTCCTACAGGCGATAACATGTTCCAGTGGCAGGCGACCATAATGGGTCCGGTGTGTAAATTCTGTAGCAGAATATCGCCACGGATGACTCATCATGGGTTTAGGGTGATTCACCGTATGCGGGCGGTGTCTTCTTCCTCTCCATCACTTTCCCCACCGACTATCCATTCAAACCACCCAAAGTTAGCTTTACGACCAAGATCTACCACCCCAACATCAATGCCAACGGCTCCATTTGCCTCGACATCCTTAGAGACCAATGGTCGCCAGCATTGACCATTTCGAAAGGTTCGTTTATCGCTTTGCATTGAATACCTCGACTCATATCTTTTCTAGTATTACTTTCGATTTGCTCAATGCTTACGGACCCTAATCCCGATGACCCTTTGGTGCATGACATCGCACATCTGTACAAGACAGACCGGTCTCGGTACGAAGCAACCGCCAGGGAGTGGACAAGGAAGTATGTACTTCTCCTTCCATTTTTGACTCGCTCCCTGATCTGTTGTCAACTAGGTATGCCATGTAGCGTGAGTGCGGCCGCCTTGCAATTCATTCAGACGTACACATGAGTTGTATTTGATGGCTGTATGAAAGTGTATCAATGTCTTACCTCATTGCATGTTTTCATGTTCTAGTATTACCCTCCCCAATTCCTGTTTCGTTGTCGCATTGAATTACAATGAGTGTTCATAATCTTAGCCAAGATCCTCCCGGGCGTCTACTTTTCTGACAAAGCAATTGAACGGCAGCCACAAATCGTTTCACCGATTCGTGGATTTGCCCCAAGGGAAACCCTTTTCGATTTGGAAGATTCGAGTAAGTCGTGTTGTCATGACACTTTTGGGACCATTCAGATGCCCGTGGACCAATGAGAGGGCTCGCGCAGTGCTGTTCATTCCAGCTGCTCTACGGATCGGCGGGCACAATCATCTAGTATGTCAGCCCATCTATGACATACCCGAGCCGGTGAATCGGAGCCGAAGGCAAGCGTTCCGACCGGCATTCAAGATCCTCTGGCATGTCCGTTGAGCTGTACCGTTTGTGAGACAAGATGCCGTCATCCTTGAGTTTACATTCCATTATGGTGAAACTCTTTCAGGACGCCTCAATGCCCTTGAGACCCGAGCGGACGTGCGCTCACCAACCCTGGCACACCGCAAGGACATCCCTGATGGCATTGCACACTGCATTCGGCCTCCAAACGCGAGCTACATTCTTTACCCCAAGACGACGCGTCGCCTGATGACACGCGTCGTATTCTACATGGTTGTATTCTCTCCTTCTTCCGTCCCCGCCTCGCCGAAGCCCGCAGCTGCAGCTTGGTATTGCGTCGGACGTGTTCAGGCTCAAGTTGGTCATACGGTATCCATGTCCAAGACCGACGAGCCATTCAGTAAACATAGCTTCGACGCCATGTCCCCATATATGAAGGTACAGGACATGGCTAGATGGTCATCCAACAGTCCAACGCCATCTCAACAATGTACGGTATCGATCCGTTTTCCGCTCAGAACGCCACCAATGATGGTAATGCACCTTCCATTTTTGGCGCACTCCCCTATCCCGGGTTGGCATCGTCGGTCGACCCGCCCCTCCATACGCTCGTCACGTTCCGCTTCACGTCCTTGACGCACACCGTACTCGATTGCAGCGTCGTCGGTCCCCACAACGAGACTTGCTACCGCGTCGCGTCAGACCTTTCTGGACGGGGGTACTCCCTGCTCAAAAACGCTGCAGGGCACGACATCGCGATCGTCGAGTGGCGGAGCCATCCGACCATCGAGGCGCAGGCCGTCGGGGCCAAACTGCACGTCGGACAATGGTTACCACTTTCTTCGGACAGACTGTGCGTTCGCTTTCGCGCGCGCGCTCTCGGGCTGCGGGACATCGTAAACTGACCCACCCCGCCTCTCTCTTTTTCACATAGCTCGCGGACGATGACCCACGGCGGGGTCAGTTACACCTGGGCACCGCGCGACCGATTCTTGCACGTTCGCCCCCGTCTCACTCTTCGATCCTAGTCGCATTTTTGACGTCTCTCCCTTTTTCTCTCGCTATGTAGCTTTTCGCTCCGGGCTCGTCGGAATGGTTGGCTCGCATCACGAAGAACTACGACGCGGTCGTGCTCGAGCTGACCCCTCGTGCCATCCAGCTTGGTCTCATAGATGTTGCCGTCCTGGCGACCGTACTCTTGCAATGTGGCAAGAACATTGATTAAATCGGTTTCTGATCGGTTACATATCCCTACTTGATCCTATTCGTACTTGAGACCTTCTACATCCTAGACTCCATCTCTTAGACTGCGTTCGTATTTAAGTAACATACATACTGCTAGTACCCGGGCTACCCCCGAACCGGTACCTCCCCACTTTTCAGCACTCCACTCAATACATAGTATTTTATTTATTTATACACATTCTATTTCTCGTACTACAGTCTAATCTGCGAACTTGAACGAAGAAAAGTAAGCAGTAGTTCTCCTCTTGGTCGTGATGTCAGTTAGTGGCACTCGCCGAGTTATGCCAGAGCGGAGTTTCAAATATGATCAGCGCTAGTCCTTGCATTCAACACAGTCGCACATCGTATGGTGCGGTCGCTGGCGATGGTGGGCCGTCGAGGACAGCGAGCTTCCACCATGGATCCGGAATATGAAACCCGGATGACTTGCTCTCAAGGACCTTGCTTGTGGAACTCACAAGACCATCAACGCGGCTGCAAAGGCCCACGAGGTGAGCAAGTCACCCAAGATCTCGAGCGACCTAACGTTCCATCCCAGGTTTCCCGCCAGACGCTCAATGACCGCGTCAAAGGGCGTGGCTGCTCCCTTTACCCCATCTTCGCCCATCGATCGTGTCGCGTGCTCTGTGTCGACTACGCTGTGTCGACCTACACTCCTCTCCTTCCCTCCATACGACCATGTGGAGGATTGCACGCCCGAGGAGATATGGACCTCGATGCAATCATACCGATCTCAATGTGAGACGATCCTCGACGAACTCACTGCACAGCTCGATGCTGCAAACGCGTCCTGCACGATGGCACGGCATCACATGGACGCACTCATCAAGCAGCTCGCAAACACGTCCCAGAGCAAGCGGAGAAAGTCTAGGAAAGTCAAGGCCCGATGTTGGAGAATCACGCGCGGCATTCGACGAAGCAGAGCGAGAGGCGAAAGAGAAGGCCGAGCTCGCCAAGGCAGCCGAAAAGGTCGATGACTCTGCGCCTACACTTTGCATCAATCAGGAGATCTCAAGTCGTGTCTTGGACTGCCCGCTCGCATCCTACGAACGCAAGGATGATCTCGCTGCTGCTACCGGTGCCTTCACGCTGCCAATGGATATTGTTGTGGACTCGTGAAGGTAATCAAGGATGGTTTGAGGAAACACACTGCCGCCGCTATGGCCAGTTCCTCCGAGTCATCAATGCCGACGCTACCAGTCTTCCACCTCAACAAATGATGCGTTTGTTCTAAATTTGTCAAGCCACCACACATTGGATTTTCCCTCATCGTCGAGCAGCCGCATGTCTTATACTCCCATCCCTTATACGTTACATATGCTTCCTTGTTCCCCACACCTACTCACGTTAAATTGCCATGGAAATAGCTCTTACAATTCGGGGCAAATGCGCATTAATTAGATACAATACATACCGCTTGTGGCCCTCATAGCTCAAGTAACTTATTAAGTGCCAGCTTAGGGGCGATAGTACCGCTTGGCGATTGCCGTAATACCAACCAGTTCACTGCGTCCTGCGGGTGCGGGCCCCCTCTACAAGTGAACTGTCTCATCAAGTTGTCTAGTTCCTCGTGAAATGCGATTTAAATAGCGGTAATAACAAATCCATTGCTAGCTACAACGCACACGAGCGTCACGACACCTGAATGGACCGCATGAACCGTTCGAGCGCCGTCGCCTGAATATGCCGCAATTTCGACGCCTCGTCCATCCCCGTCAGCCGGACCTGTGATTGTGCCTACATCCACACACGGCACGAAAGAGTCGATCATCGTCAGAAAAAAAAAAGCAAGAAAAAAGACGAGGACGTACGAGCGCAAGGGGCTTCACCTGATCCAACACCGCCGTCAATCCCGACATCATCTCCGCCAACGCGACCCTGTGTCTCGGGTCGCTCTGCAAGTACAACACGTCCGGGAGGATACCCATCAATTTCGGTATCGCGCGCACGAGGCTCTCGAGTTCGGTTTCCTCCGCCACATCGGGCGCGGCCGCGTCGCTGATGGACGCGTGGAGCTCGGGGAGGCGCGTCATGGCGTGGGCGTAGTCCAGATAGGCCTGAAGGCGCCGCGTGAGAACGTGCACCGGGGGAGGATGAGAGAGGGACGTGCCTTGCCCTTGAGATGCCATCCGTCGATGGATTGGCTGGCCATTCGCTCGAACAAGGACGCCAAGAGCTCAAAGTCTTGGCGAATGACGGCTTCGGGCGCTAGTTCGACCACTGCGAGGTCGTGTGCGGATTGGTGCAGTCCCGCTGCCATGTATAGTTCATAGGCCTCGAATATTTTGCCTTGGCTGATGGCATAGAGTGCCTGTCGCAGCGTATCAGAGACTTGAAGACGAGGGATGCACGAAATTGATGTACCTTGGCATCGTTGACCCATGTGAGGGGAATCTTTAGGCTCCCCAAGATACCGCTACACATCCACTCGTCCAGTTTATCAGCCGACCTATGAAGAATGTCCCGAATTGCCTTTTCTCGCCTAGCCAATACGAGGTCAGATCAGCGCCACGGCCAAGTCCGAGAGAACCTACCCTGCTGAACCCTCGATGTGGAGAAGTACGAAAATGGCCTCTTGGAGCATGCCAAGTTGCTCCAGTTGTTGCGCGTAGTAACTTGCCAGCAAGTCGGCACTTGGACTGTGGCCCTCGCGGCGTCCCGAGACGTCCTCATCCATTTCTTCGACGTGTTCTGATTCGCCGCGATCAGAGAGATCACGAATGCGCATACATCGTGACAAGATGATATATAGATGCCAGGGGAAAGAGTAGTCCGCCGGTGACGATCCGAAAGAGAGCGGAGAGAGGATTTGAGATAGTGAGCACGCCGGGTCGGCATACAGTCGGATGAGAGAGAATAGAGCGTCGGAGGGAGGAGGCGACGGTATGTGAAACGCAAGTTTCTGTGAGGGGGCGCCTTCCAGATAATGCGGTCGTGGAGGAGCAACCCGTGAGGGTGATTCTCGCGCGGCGCGGTCATACGACTGGTATACTTGTGCTATAGACGCATCCATAGGCTCCACATACCAGAGATACATCCCAAACGTCCGTTTCCAGTCCAGTCCCTCGAGTGGGTCGACGTCAGGACATCGCTCGAGGCTGCTTGCTTTTGATCCTTCCAGAATGTCTAGGCTACCAGCGAGTACAGAGTATATCTTTCTGATGCTCACGTTGACGTGAACATCGATTCTTTGTTCCCGCCACAGCTGTAGCTGTTCCCTGAGGTCTTCCCTGAATTCAAAATCGCCCGAAGCCTGAGAGATGAGTGTCGCGAGCTTGACGGATCCACAATCCATGGCAGTATCGCATGCCTTGTCAATCTGGTATCCGGAAAGAAGGGAGAATATGAGAGCGGCGGGGTCGGTGGAAGATTGTTTTTTAAGGTCGGCGTCAACCAATGGGGTAACAACGTCTCCTAGCCACACGGAGAGGGCTGCTTTGCGTTGGATAGATGAAATACGATTTCGGACATCGACTGTCACGTCTTGGCCCAGATGAAGCTCCATACTGTCGAATAAGGCATGACCAAGGCGGAAAAGTGACGCTTCGTAGGAATTGTCGGTTTTGGGATACAAGGACGTGAAGGACGAAAAGGAGAACTCTGAGGACGGGTCAGCAAATGGAATGCCGTCCTCGTCTTTTACGATGGGTGTTTTTGACAGGTGGTGTTGCAGCAATCGGGAAAGTCTATTGCTGGTGTCTTCAGGGGGTTCAGAGAAGAACGGAACGCGTGTTTTCGTGACAACCGAAGAGTTGGCAGATGTTTGACTACCAGGGAGTAAGTGGTCTGTCTCGAATGAACGAAACGATACCTACACCTGACTTGAAGGCCCGCATAATTGGCCTAAATGAACTAGATTGCCACCGGGGCTCCATCCAACGCGGAAGGAGCGCCCTAATGCGAGGCCTGCATCAACTAATGCACCTTCATTGCCAGCTACAGCCGAAGCTGATATGTCGACGCGTGCATACTTGCGGGATGGCCGGTAAACAGGATGATCAATGTCGTGAGCGAACGAAATCCTCTAGAAGCGGTTGTGAGATACAAAGCAGCAAAGAGAATGAGCCACGAGCCTCTTGGGAGTCCAACCGACCATCTCCAACAGAGTCACGACTATGCTTGCGGCTCACGGTGGGTGATAGTTTGAAACGTGGCCGTATGGGTTGGTTCATGGCTTGAAGCGCCGCCGCTTCCTCTGGCATACGGAACAACGATGTCTGCATGACGTGCATCTTTTGCGCGTCGATGCCAACACGTCCTGCCCATGATGCAACAGTGGCACCTCGTCGGCGTGCACCTTCGGAGTCAGAGTCGGACGAACTCGTGGACCCGGATTGACTTCGGGTATGCTTGTATTGAATTTCGCCGTCCGAATCTTCTACGAGAGCATGGTTACGCGGACGCGGCAAGGCGGGCTTTTTGACGATGAGGTCGTCCTCGTCCATGTCGGACGTGTCTTCTGATTCGTCCTCCTCTTCGTCCACCTCTATGTCCTCTTCCTCTTCCGAACCAGAGCTTGACGAGTCCTGGTCCATGTCCACTGACCTGGTTGGCGAACCAGGCAGCTGTTTGTGTGCATCTTGGGTCGCGTAGGGTGGTTGCTCGTCGTCGCTGCTGTCGCTGGTGAGGGCACTGAACCGCGCCATGATCCAAGAGGACGAACAATACACGAGACCCAAATCCCACACCAGCCAAACAAGCAAACACACAATTGTTCGTTTCGGTATCACTAGTCCTACAAACACAACTCATATATTCCTTTGTAGGATGTCGGTTGACTTGACCTCAACCCACTCATTGACCCACATATATCTCGAGAACGTCACATAGAGATAGCGGAACCATTCCAGCTGAGACACATGCTTTCGCATCGCTCGGACAGCTGTCACATACTGCTTGAAGCCAGATCTAAACACGGCTCGCTGGTTCCTGTCGTTTTGTGTAAAGCAATTTAGGATCCTTTCCAATACCATTCTTAGGCGACTAGAGATGGGTGCGAGAGCGCCAGCATATTTCGGGAGGACAGGTACTGTGAGGAGGCTGAAAACTCGGAGAGAAGTGGGCTCGGGTGCCTTGGACCGCAACGTATTGGCAAGGTTCCAAGCACCAAACGGCAATGAATAGTGGTTTGGATGAGAGGAGATGCCTTGAGTATCAAAGGTCAGAATCTGGAGAACGTCGTTAGATCTGCAAGCAAGCCGATAGATGAACATACGGTGGTGATGTGGTTGCTCACGACGTATGGTGCAATCACGACGGCGATGACAGAGGCATCCCATTCCAGGGTGATGTTGTCCTGGAGCATACTATAAACACACTGCTTAGAGGACGGTCAACGTACGTTCGTCAACAGCCTTACGGATGATCGACGACCCAGCGTTTGTCCTGGTCGATACCCATCACGTCAAGACTACGATCCAACTCTTCCTTTCTCGTTTCCCCATGGCCATCTGCATTTCCGACAGACATTGTCAAGGAGTATATGTCTGGATGTGTTAGATCCTCCCGAAGAGCCAGCACGGTTGGTGCAAAGAAGAGACACTCGTCGTCGGGATGTGCAGTCAATAGGAGTATGCGAGAGGCGTTGTATCCCGCATCGTCGAGCAGGACATGGCTATTGGAATGGAACGGAAAGTACAGCGAGGACACCAGCAAGACCAGCAGTGCAAGCCACGGTAACATGATAAGGCAAGTTCAGTCGGGAACTGCCGACGACAGGTCTGACGATGACCTCAACGCACCGCTCGCACGACTACGTTCCCGACTATCCTTTTCATCCTCGCGACATCGAGCACGAAGTGTCTAGCATACGAAAACGTCTGCCCATCCCAGACCTTCGGCCCGAACAGGTGTACTTGAAGCGCATACATGACTGTATCCATTTCGAGCCAGTGGCACGAGATGTGAAGGAGAAGGGGACTGTGGTTGAGACGGAAGACACAGAATTAGAATTTACTACCTTCACTCATGTGACACCGTTGATCGACTCCTCGCAACAAGTTGTCCGAGTGGACTGGGGGAAAATCGTCTATATCACCTTGCGGGACCAGGTCATGATGCCCCTACTCCAAGGCATGCTCTGGTGAGCTTCTAGCCACTCGAATATCGCCACATCCATTTACCGTGATTGCAGGGGGATAATTGGGACATACTATAGGCCATTCGTGGCGTATGCAAGAGGAAGTCTTCACGGAAGACCTATACCGACACGTCCGGTCGAGGGACAAGGCGTTGGCTGGTTACGAAGTTGGCTGAAGAAACTAGGCTTCAGTAGTATAACTGTTGGCCCACCGAGCTTATAGAGACTGCCGTGGAATGACCACAGCTCGCTCTTCCCAAACAACCTCCGAGTCACCTCTTCATCACAATCTCATAAGTACGTGTTGCGGCAAGCCTGCACCCGGGTACTTTCCGCCGCTACTGTATCCTTGCAAAGGACAGCCATTCAATGACTTGTCATAAAATACATGAGCCGTAATGTGTGGAAACGTCGAGTGGAAAAATGTCACCTGGCACCAGCGGCGTTCTAGTATGTACTCGCTATTGGTGGCGGGTTGGACCATCGCCTTTGATACGGTGCGCAGCTTGTTCCGGGTCCATTGTAGGTTTTCATCTTATTCACTTACTTGAACAATTCGAGTAGGGATCTACAACTCAGAAGCCTTTTATGAGTTTTCAGGCTCGTCCTTGAAGCATCGAATCACTGAAAATCAATTTTAGTGCTGCCACCCAGGCCGGCCCCACTGCATCGTCAATGGTTCCTTCCTCGATTCAAGTATGTAAGTCGCGTTTAGTTTCACAGCGATAGCTTGGAGTAACTTAAACCCCCGCAGCACAGCGCATTGACAGGGCCATGTGCAGGGGGGATACTTACATACAACGAATTCTAGAAGTTTGGTTCAGAAATAGCGTCACCACCCTCCCGCCGCTCATTGACAGCCTTGACGTACGCCTGTCAATGAGGTCCGGAAACGTTCGAAAATGTTCCCCCTAGGAATATCCCGGCCTCCGACCCCAGCCGGACGGGTCTATCCGACAACTGAACGTATTAGGATCGCTTCGTTTCACACCGCATCTTGTTTGTGGGCTCACGTTTGTCATCCGTGTGGTGGATGCGAGACGGAGCGGCGGAGGCTGGCGGAGGCCCACGCGCCGCCAGGCACACTCGATCGTGACGCAACTGATGCTTTAGTACATCTCCTCCAGGTTTGTCCTGCATCCAGTGACTTGCTTTTTTTTTGGCAGGGACCTCAATGTAAAATAATACACGGGCGGTTGGCGGTTTTGATCGCGTACTCAGCCTTCTTCCACATGTACGTTTACTGCCGATTTGGGGGGGGGTTTCGGGCTCTTTTCAGGTGGGTATTCGCTGCCTGTGCGCTATGCTGTATTCTTGTGTGTGTATCGCTAGATTCTTCGGGCTGTGATCCTGTGTGTGATTTTTTGAGATAAATCGTCCTGGATGAGGGGCGCATTCACTTTCTCGCTCAGGTCCGCACCCACTCTGAGGTTTCACTCGATCCCCAGACAAGATCATTAACAACGGCCAGACCCTTTCTGAGGGCGATAGCCTCGACTCGGATCCAAGGCAGAGCATACGCACTCAACATCGCCGCGCTAGTCCATACTCATCACTATGGCCGCCGTCTTCAAACCTTTAAGCAAGAAGAGAGCTCTTCTGATCGCTATACGGCACGTCCATCGCAAAGCCGGATCCAAGTTCGGCAATTTACCTAATCTAGAACTCGCCCATCGAAATGTCGAAGCGCTGCGTGATTTCATGATAGGTACGAGTTATTGAGTCACTTCTATTTGATCGTTCTCACTCGTCTCAGCTTCTCGTGGGTACCAGAAGGATGATATCACCTTGATGATGGATGATAAAAATTACCCGGAACATCTCTGGCCCACCCACGCCAACATCGTGCGTCGCCTTACTTTGTGGAATCTTGAGCGCTGAAACTTTTTTATTGTAGTTACACCAAATAGACAAACTGACGAGCGACGCTCCTGAGGATTGTCACTTCTGCTTCTACTGTAAGTCGTCTGTGTTTATACGAGAATAGCATGATAGAAATACAAACCACAGTTTCGGGACACGGCCTAGAAGAAGACAGTCTTGATCGTGCAGGTATGAGAGCAAACGGCCGGGACGGTGGTTAGTGGATTCTTTCCTGGGCTCACACTCACACTCAGGCTACCTTAGAAATCGTTTGCGCGGATGCAAAGCCCATTCTTGATTATGTGGGTAACCTGATGTCCATGGAAATATATACAGTTGACCTTATATATCACTCAGATTCTTCATGATCGCTTGGTCACACCCCTTCAGAACGTGAAAGGCTCAAAGCTATTTGTATGTACGCTTGGGGTCGATCAACTTCGTTCGGTGACACTGTGTCTAGGCTCTCTTCGATTGTTGCCATTCAGAGACTTTATTAGGTGTGTAATACACGGTTCACCTTATCACTGCACTCCATCCGTGACGTCTTTTCGTTGGCAGACTTGCAGGGGGGAAATGGACCAAAGAGCTACTCGAGGGTGTGGAAGATTGGCCCTGGTCAGCTGTTCAAAGGTCAGTCGCCCAACTGGGTCTCTCGACATTGAAACTTGAATTAACTTCAGAGATACCGCAGATCTCACAACGGTCATTGCCAACCTCTGTAAGTCTTCTCCTTGGTCTATGAGTTTGACGTTTTCTAAAGTATTACAGTTAAATTGAGCAAGAAATATCGCAGGAACCGTTCCGGCGTTCCACCACCTCCCAGACGAGCCAGTACTAAGTGGCTCAGTCCACCAGCATCTAAGACTGAGCAAGTGGGAGAGCTCAGTGTAGTACGCACCCGATCTCACAGCCTTCCGTCTTTAAATTAACGAATTTTCGCCAGATTTGTTTGTCCGCTTGCAGGGATGGACAGGTTGCACATGACGATTGCCAACGAGAACTAACGTTCACGAAGGTAAATTTTTGGAGTACTATCACACTTCCGGACTAATCACGGTTCTCATTTCAAGTGTTTCTTGGATGCTATGGCGGCAAAACCTGACATTACATGGACAGAGCTCCGCGATACACTCAAGTGGGTTGATCTGCGACCTTGACATTTTCCCATTCGGCGACTGATAAAACCTATCAGAGAATTCGTTTCGGAGATTCAGTCGAGATACGAAGAAACGTGCCTGCTGGATTCAAGTTCTGAGAGCGGTATCTCCCACGAACCCTGGACGCAAGAACCAAGGGTGAGTGCCCCCGAGGTGAAACGAGCAATCTCATCACTTATTGGGATTCAGTATTCCACCAGTTCCCATACGGTATGTGTACCGTCGATGAATCACTTTCGATTGATCACCTGTTTCTCACTTCATCTACAGGACTTGACCAAAAGAGTGTCACTTTGATTTCGCGAGAGCCATTTATTGAGTATTTACGGAATATATGATACCTGAGATACCCAGTTCCTAGACTTCAGTTAGCAGTGATCCCGATTGTAGCAGGACAGTGACAAGTACAAGGACAAATGTTCAAATCCAAAGATCGATTTGATGGTTATATTATACTGTACAAAATTCATTTCCTAATGCGCCCGATCCGAGTCTTCAACATCTGTAGTACATCTCAAGGCTCTCCACCAACTTTACCAACCTGGACCCTCCCTCCAAGTTTATCAACGTTTCCGCTTCAGAAGGGGTGAGCCCATCCAAAATATACTTTATCCTCCCCGCAACCGCAAAATCAACCAAGTAGGGTTCCTCCCCAAGAGCGAACGGTCCATCATCCTCACGGTCATACAGCGCCGCCACCTTGCACCATATCTCCCTCATCGCCTCGATGCCTTGGCTCACTTTCTCCGCGCGGTCTTCCGAACTCGCAGAACACGCACCGAGCATCGCCGTCCACCGCTCACCGAGGCGTTCCGCACGCGTCCGGTGATAATAGGCCTGGCTGACTGGGTTGAGGCGTTCGACGCCCAGGACGACGAACACGAGACGTGCTGCAAGGTCGCTGCCATTACTTAACGCGCCAGCACCAGGATTGGTCTTATTCGGTCCCGCACCCGGGACGCCTCCTGCGCCGAACGAGAACACGTCTAAAACCCCTTCCAACGCCGCACGCGCCGCAGGGCTCAACACCTTTGGCGTCTCAGGGTACGTTTCGTCCAAGTACGTCGCGATCGCGAGCGAATCCACGACGAACGCGCCCGTGTTCGGGTCCTCGATCGTAGGCAGAGTGTATGGTGGCTTTGTGATGCCTTTGGACTGGAGCAGCTCCGCGATGTCGGGGAGCTCGATCCAGACGGTCGTGAATGGCAATCCTTTATACCCGAGGCAGTATCTGACAAGGTGGTGGTGATCGGGGTTAGAAGCGACGATGACCGGAAGTAAGTTGAACATACCTCGTGTTCATGGTATTTGGGGACCAGGGACGCCCCGGGGTGATGCATGGAATATCATAGAGGATGATGGGTTTCAGTTCAGTGGACGACATTACTCTGATGTCAAGGGCTGTCTGTTCAGCTGGTGCTTCCAAGTGACTATTTAATGGGCCTTCCGGACCCTTGATCGGACCCTTGATCGGCCCCCGGTCTTGTTTAATCGCGGTCCACTGGATCCCACGGCGGAGTTTCGACCAAGCACGAAGGCACGACTATCTGAATCAGGCAGTTGGCTGGTGGCTGCGTGCTTACTGCCCTAGAACGTCTGGTTTCGAGGCCAAGTCTTGTCGAGCGCCGGATACCGCCGGCCATACCCGTACCCGTACCCGGAGGTTACGCGTACCCACGTACCGGGTATCGTGAGTCCGTACAAGGTCGTTGGGAGAAAGAAGTGGCACTCGAATGTTCAAAGACAAAGATCGACTTGATGGTTATACACGAGGCAAGATCAGATATTAATCTGAGTAACATTTCCACCAAAGAACCCTGCAGAACAAAATGTTGATCAAACACTCTGCGCAAACATACTACGTACAGTACCGCGCGGTGTACCGTGTACTTGACGTTGATGTTCAAGCCCTGAGTGTCATACCTGCTGGGGGCTGTCCCCCATAATTTTGCACTCTGAGAATCTGACTGGCCAAATCGCCCTTGATAACCTTGATCATCAAGTTGTCGATGTTCGTGGTTGGGGTTGAACTAAGATCCCCGACTTTGGCACCAATCACGTTAGGCATCCGGATTACCGGCGGCACTGCCAGAGGAAGTAAAGTCCCACTGGCACGAGAAAGCCCACTTCTTGTCGGGCTCGGAACGTACATGCTGGCCGAGGACGAGTGGGTTTGGGACGGGGCCGAGGGCGGTAGTCACATCTTGAGGGGTGACAAGATCGGTGGATGCCTCCCAAGCGGTGTATGCGAGTCCCGCGACGGTATCGAAGACAGGGGTCCCACAGACAAAAGCTATCAATTTCTGCGACGGCCCCTGTTCGCCTGGTATGGCGGTCAGTCACCCAATGACGATTTACATAACCAGTAAAACTCACACATATGTGGAGGGGGTTGTACTGCAGGTGTAATTTTGAATATCAGGCCCGAGGGCGATGAAGCTTTGGGAGGAATTGGGTGCTATCAATTGGGTCTGGTTGGCTGGAACTTGAAGTCTGGCGTCAAACCAGCTACAGCTTGCGCTACATCGCCTGGCGGTAGGGAGCGAATATACAGAGCCAAAGAAAAGGACCACGGGAAAAAAGGTAGTTCCGAGGCAGTCATTCAGAGGAGGAAGAACGATTGTGATGGGGAATGAGTGAATAGCTCGACCCAGCAGACCGCGTCAATGGAGCACAGACGAGATGATCCCAAAGCGCCCAACAATCCTCAAGTTCGGCGACCTACCGTGACCAGGCCAGGCTGTTGGATTGGAGTTGACATCAGATCCGCACATAAACATTACATCAGTACACCACGGATTCGGACGCACTAGTGACTCTAACGAATCGCTTGAGGGGACGGTTGTCAATGGCTCTGCTAGTAGACGACACCTTCCTCGTCTAGCCTTGGCCTCCAAAAATATTGTGAATCGCCTTATTACGAGGTGAGTGTCAAAAAATGGCTGACTGCCAGTGACTGGTCGCGATTTTATTTCCGTGGGAGACCTGCGACACACGCCCCAAATTGTCACGCTTGACGAAGTTCCTCTGGTCGATATACTACTGAACATGCAAGGTGCGGGCGATTCAGATCCTGGAAAAATGTCGCGCCCTCGAATTCATCCAGTGAAACTTCTCGCCCCGGACTATGTGGTTAAGCTCGCGTATCTTGGCGCTGCGGACGTACCGGCGCGTGTTCTCAGAGCCTTCCCTCATCTTTGGCGGCGTTTGGACTCACTCCTACCCCTCCTACGGTGTTTTTCCAATGTAGTGGCTCAATCATCTTCCTAGACGATATATCCGGTGTTCATGGCATTGACAGAGTTCACCACCCACTCTCGAATGGCTTGTCATTAATCGACACTCCGCTCGTGTCCGGGAACTCACCTTGGGAATCGAATATCTATCCCTGCACTTTTTGCAATGTACGGATCTCGCCCTGCTGAATCTGAGGGTGTTCAGATGGAGATGCCCCTCCACGTGCCAGTGTGCCGCTATCTCGGGGGGGATAGTTTCCCTTCGATTCCATCTCATACCTCTGGCCATTGCTTGCCCCAAGATCTTTACGTGGAAGTGACCCTGGTCGACACAAATCACCCAAAGTTTACATAACTATTTCTGGAGAGCCAACTTCCTCTGTTCGAATCTGAATTCGATTGAATTCGATTGAATTTGGAAAGTCCCACTTGGACCTGAAGATTCCCAAGGTCACCCGTCACACCCTAACAGTCGTTACGGAGGTATCCGCGCTCTTAATGCCATAGCACCTCAGCGCATACATGCGCTTCAATCGATCCTAGTCAGTCACGTTCTATGTCTCTATTTCAGGCCCAGGGTTGGGAAACCAACTACCGAGATACAAGGCATACTTGTGCGTCAACCTCCCTCTCGTATGAGACGTTCCGGTTCTGTCCCCTCGTGTCTCTCGTGCATCTTCGTAAATTGATTATCAGTTTGAGCCACCCGACCTCATTCAATGGTGAAGAATTTGCAGACCTGGTCCGCAATTGCCCATTGCTTGAAGTTTTGCAGTGGATGTGGGCGCACGTAGAGCAGACAACTTTGAGAAAGGGTTGTCGCTTCTCGTATCTTGCGGAAAACTACGCGAAATGAGCTTGAAGTTGGACGCTAGAGCTGTTACACAGTGGGGGCGCACACGGATGTTTGCAGTCCTTCTGTCACCTCTCCGATCGAGGCTCACAACCGACTCCTCATCTAGTGTTTCCGTCGTTTGCTTGGCGCCAGCCCACAAACAACGTGAACCTGGAGTATGACTTCGATAATCCTAAGCCACCCGCCTCTTCGTGGGTGGTTGATGAAGATTCCACGTCTCCGACACTGAAAAGTTTTTGGCACTGTTTTAGACACTCGGACGATGACAGAGTCTGTCGCGTGTTTCTCATTGGATCCGGAGGAGTATTAATAGAATTAGCCCCTGTTTTCCGAGTCGGTAAGTACCGCGGCTCTCTGGTTATAACAATAACAATGGTGTTCTCATCTTTCCTTCGCATGACCCGTGACGTGAACAAATGCATGACGGCTCACAGTACGCACAAGACGCATTTTGTACGCGTCTGCCCTCAGTCGGAGCGGGAAGGTCTGAGCGTCACAGTCATCCTTGATCGCCGTTGTCTGGGACCAGGCGTAATGGTTTGAGGAATGTACCAGAAAAGCAGTTGCCAGCTGCGCAATTAAACGGTCACCTTTCGAAAGTGTCGCAATGACTCGGTGGGCGGGTACCCAAATTGGTGCTCTTTATCGCGGCGACTGCGTCCTTTGGAAGTAAACTATGGTGGTATGCTACTCTGGGTGGCTATAGAAAAAATTGGGTGTCTACAGCATCGCAACCGGGGGGTCCGGTGATACTAAGTGTACATATAACTCAAGTCTAGGAACTGGGTATCTCGGGTATCGTATCGTTGGACCGGCCAGGATGAGACAGGAAAGGAAATGCGGGCCAATGCCCTAACATCTCCCGGCTCCGATCCTTCCTGCCTCTCGCTCTCCTGCTCCCCTCGGGTCTGTCGCGACGCGGCCCTGCGCGCCGCTCCGCTCCGTCGTCCACGGATACTCAATAAATGGCGCGCAAAATCAAAGTGACACTCTTCTGGTCAAGTCCTGCAGATGAAGTGAGCAATGGGTGGTCAATCCAAAGTGATTCATCGACATACCGTATGGTAACTAGTGGAATACTGAATCCAAATAAGTGATGAGATCGCTCGTTTCACCTCGGGAGCACTCACCCTTGGTTCTTGTGCCCAGGGTTCGTGGGAGACATCGCTCTCAGAACTTGAATCATGATCCCGCAGGCACGTTTCTTCGTATCTCGTGCGAATATCCGAAACGAGTTCCCTGGTAGATTGTATCAGTCACCCAATGGGAAAATTTCAAGGTCGCAGATCGACGCACTTGAGTGCATCGTGGAGTTCTGTCCATGTAATGTTAGGCTTTGCTGCCATAGCATCCAAGAAACACTTGAAATTAGACCGTGGTCAGTCCGGAAATGTGATAGAACCCGAAAAATCTACCTTCGTGAACGTTAGTTCTCGTTCGCGATCGTCATGTGCAAGCTGTCCATCCCGGCAAGCGGAAAGACAAATCTGGCGAAAATTTGTTAATTTAATGAAGGCATGGAAGGCTATGTCGGGTGCGTACTACACTGAGCTCTCCCACCTGCTCGGTCTTGGATGTTGGTGGACTGCGCCACCCGGTACTGGCTCGTCTCGGAGGTGGTGGAACGTTGGAACGGCTCCTACCACATCCCTTGCTCAACTTGACTGTGATACTTTAGAAAATGTCGAATCCATAGGCACAGGGATAAGACTTACAGAGGTTGACGATGACAGTTGCGAGATCTACGGTATCTCAGAAGTTAGTATTCAAGTTACGATGTCGAGAGACCCAGTTGGGCGACTGACCTTTGAACAGCTGACCAGGGCCAATATTCCACACCCTCGAGTAACTGTTTGGTCCGTTTCCATTCTGCAAGTCTGCCAATGAAGGGACGTCACGGATGCAGTGCAGTGCTAAGGTGAATCGTGTGTCACATACCTAATAAAGTCTCTGAATGGCAACAATCAAAAAGAGCCTAGATAGTGTTAACGAACGAATTTGGTCGAACCCATGCGCACATACAAATAGCTTTGAGCCTTTCACGTTCTGAAGGGGTGTGACCAAGCGATCATGAAGAATCTGAGTGATGTAAGGTCAATTGTATTACCATGGATCAGATTACTCACATAATCAAGAATGGGCTTCCCATCTGCACAAACGATTTCTAAAGTAGCTTGAGTATGAGTTCCCAAGAACAGTTCCACTGACCATCGTCCCGGCCGTCTGCTCTCATTCTTGCATGATCAAGACCTTCTTCTTCTAGACCGTGTCCCGAAACTGTGTTTTGTATTTCTATCATGCTATTCTCATATAAACGTACATGACCTACAGTAGAAGAAGAAGTGACAATCTTCAGGAACGTCGCTCGTCAGTCGGTCTATTTGGTGCAACTACAATAAAAAGGTTTCAGTGCTGAAGATTCCACACGGAAGCAAAACGACGCACGATCCTGTCGTGGGTGGGCCATAGATATTCCGGATAACTTTTATTGTCCATCATCAAGATGACATCATCCGTCTGGTATCCATGAGAAGCTGGGACGGGTGAGATCGATCAAATAGAAGTGGCTTAAAGCACGTACCTATCAGGAGATCACGAAGCGCTTCGGCATCTCGATGGGCGAGATCTAGATTATGTAGATTGCCGAACTTGGATCCAGCTTTGCGATGGACGTGCTGTATGGCAATCAGAAGAGCTCTCTTTTTGCTTAGAGGTTTAGAGACGGCGGTCATAGTGATGGATATGGGAGCGCTGCGATATTGAGTGTGTAGGCTCGATCTCGGATACGAGTCGAGGCTATTGTCCTTAGAAATGGTTTGGCTGTTGCCGACTGATGATCCTGTATGGAGATCGAGTGAAACCTAGAGGGTGAGGACCTGAGCGAGAAAGTGAGATGCGCTCCCCCATCCCGAACCATTTATCCCCTAAAATCACACGCAGGATCACAGCCTGAAGAATGTTAGAAACACGTCGCGATGCACATGCAAGTATACAGCATACACGTGGAAAAAGTGCGCGATCAAAACCGCCAGCGGCCCATGAGTCATTTACAGCGGGTTCCCTGCCAAACAAAGCAAGTCACTGTACAGGACAAATCTAGATGAGATATACCAACGCACTGCACTGATGGCTGGTGGCGCATGGGCGGCCGTCTCGCATCCATCAAACCGGTGAAAAACGTGAGCCCGAAAACACGGTGTGGTGTGCAGTCAGAACATGAAGCGATGCTAATCAGTTGTCGGATCGACCCGAGACCACAACATTTATTTTCGATGTTCCTGGTCCCTGGACCTCAGGCGTACGTCAAGGCTGAAGGGAGTGATGCTATTTCTAAACCAAACCTCTGGATTTCTAGAATTCATTGTATGTAAGTACCCCCCTTCCACATGGACCTGCGCTGTGCAGCGGGGGTTTAGGTCGGTCCAAGCTAGCGCTGTGATACCAAACGCGATTTAAAGTTAAATTGAGGAAGGAATCATTCGATTCATACCAGTGGCGGCCCGGCCGGTCACAGCACTAAAATTGATTTTTACTGATTAGGTGTGCCGAGCACGAGCCTGACTCGGAGAACTCATGAAAAACCTTCTGCGCTGTATTCTGCTCGGGTTGTTCAAGCAAGTGACTAGGATGGTGGCAGATCTTATACAAACTACGTACCAGTGATACTATTGTTACAAAGGGACTACTAGCCCGGAATTCACTTAGCTGCCAGGCCGCCAGAAGTCCCCGGGCCACTGTTGCCACTGGCACAAACCCACTGTCGTCATTTCTGCGCCAGTACGACAAATGAAAATGGACCAGAATCACAGGAACAGGGTGCCGTATCAAAGGCGGTGATCCAACCCACCGCCAAAAGCGAGTACTAGGGCGCCGCTGGCACCAGATAACATTTTTTCATTCGAAGTTTTCACAGGATCGATCTGTTCGCATTTGATGTGCCATTGGCGATGCACTCGCAGGCCCGGCCCGCTCCGACTCAGCTCCGGTGCTGAACTTGGTCTGTGCTTTCCATTGGAAAACTAGGCACTGAGGGTCACGGGGAACAATGACGAGTTAAGACTGTCGTGTTGTGAGGCAGTGTAATACATTGCAATGAAGATACAAGGTTATTTTGCAGCAAAAGGGGCAATATAGATCAATAAAGAAATTGCGACACGCAAGATAAACAGCAAAATGGCGGGTACCGGTGGGATAATTGTTACGTACGTATAGAAATTCCCGAAAACAAATGAAAAAAATTATGGGGTATTCGGTGCTGGGGTATATATTTGACACGCGACTGAGACTCAGAGATCAACAAGTTCGTCAAGATTCTAAGTATGTACATGAAAGAGTGATTAGCGGGATTCTGAAACACAGCGGTGCAGTACTTACTAATCGATAATGGCTAGAGTACTGCTCAAAACAGGATTAGCATCCCCCACAACGATACACGAGGAACTCACACTCGGTTTCTGAGAATACTTTTTCTCGTCTTCCTCTTGAATACTTGATGGTGTGTACTGTGACAATTCCTCCGCAGTATCGACATGGACCTCGGTATTCCGGCGGATAACCTGAGGAGTCCACTCGGTCTTGATTCTTCGACCACTAGCAAAGGTACTTCGCCGAGATATAACTCTGGTCTCCATATCCCATGCCTGGCGTGCCGCAGTGATCTCGTTGACGCGTTGTCTAATTGAATATATCAATGGGAGTGTATTCACCAACAATATCCTCAGCAACGAACCTAATGGCAAGTAGCAATTCCCGCAATGTCGACTTGGGGTTTGCCCCTTGGGTGAACAATAAGTACGTAGTGACAGCAGAAGTGCTCGGCAGCTCACTCAGATGATCAATGAAAAACTTTTCCGAGGTCAGTCATTCCTTCTTCGTAGTGAAAAGTGCAAGATACCTTCGTGACAGTTCCATTGCAATCATCGTCAAAAGCTGACTCGTTGTCTTTGCAAGCAGACAGAGATATCTATAGCCCATAGTGAGCCGAATCAGTGTACGAGAGTCATCACTCACGACATGAGCACATTTTGTGTCACCTTCTGTTGGTAAAGAGCACCTTCCGTTGCATCTGGGCCACGACGGAGGGGAAAGTACACGTTGAATACCTTCCACAGAGAAGGGGATCCATTTGGACAATGGCGGCGAGCTTCTGGCTGAGACTGCAGTAATTGATATGGAAGCTCGAGCTACGGGTCGCCCTCGAAGTTCATGATGTGCAATAGTGAATGCACTCCTTGGGATCGGAGTAATGCCATTCCTCCCTGAATGAACATCTAGAGATGAATGAGATGATATGGGGCCCTGAGAACGAACGCACGGAAGCGTTTCGGAAAAACTGAACAATGGTGTTAGTCCTGTGCTGGCTAGAGCTGTAATCTCACAAACCTCGCCAAAACGTTGACTGAAACTCTCGACACTGTCGCATAAGTTGTGCACTTCTAGGTTCATTGCAAGTGTAGTGGTCAAGGTCTGTCAGACAAGTAACGATCAAAGAGAGCATCGCCCGAAAGTGAGCAGCCCACCAAGGATCGTGTGAGAATGACATGAATCCCACAATGCCTGTAGGCGCTCATTGGCATGAGTTTGAGGACAGTAGTAGAATAACAGACAAATAATTTGCATCCAGGTGGGAGTGGGTTGACTAGCCATTTCTTAAGATCCTGAAGGACTGATTAGCCATTTGCACAAAAGAATGCTGTATGGGAACAATCACATTATCCATGATTTCTCTCCCATTGCAGGTGTATATCTCTGGCTCACTGGCACGTCACAAATGGTTGACGTGATGGACCGCATTAAGTTAACGTACCCTCATCCAACCCATCCGATTCAGTGTGATGGTGGCAGGGCACCTGACGGCCATGGCCGGAGTCTGTCGAATGTTGCAAATCAGAATGCAGGAGTAATAGCTAGGTGGCAAATTTTCTGACAATAAAAGAAGAGATGATCACCAGCGGAAACGCCTTGCACAAAGCGCTGTATTTGCCTTTTCTTTGATGGAACAAATTGTAAGTCTGCCGCCAGCGCGTATAAACATCAGGAGCTCACTATTCCTGCTTTGGTAGGCCAAAATTCCTTCGGGATAGATTTATCGTCCATCATTAACACGGTGTCTTCCACTGAATACCCAAACAGCTCTACAAATACCGATTAGCGAGCATGAAGTAGATGCAGGTAGATGTTGAGTACCTATCAACAGGCGTCGCAAGTCCTTGGCATCAGGCTGCGCACGATAGAGTTTAGGGAGGCCTTTCGTGTTGTCCTTAATGGCAATCAAAAGAGCCTTCTTCTTTCCGCTACCCGGATAATCAGTGATTGGATCAGGATCAATGCGTGACATGGGCGGATTGGTTCCACAAATGGCGTCGAGATGACAAGGGTGCAGATAAGATATGAAAGGCGCCAATAGAGACTTCAAACTTGACAGTGAAGAAGGGTGACCATGAAGTGAGGAGCATTTAAACGGCCCGGGAGGGCAGTGCTCGTTCCCCAGCCCTACTGGCATAATACAGGAACCACAGCATCTGCAAAAAAAATGTTGCACGGACCAGCTCTCACAAATAATTCAATGGACAAGTGATTTTACGAAGCTCGATTGTTGGAGCAAAATCTGTAGCAAAAATGTACACAAGTTAAACAGGCAGTCCGAGAGACCATATGCTATTAACGCTACCAAATATTGTCCAATTGAAGAGAACCATGCGAGGCATATGGAGTGGTAATGAAATGACATCCACTGTAGATTGTGATCATGACGGTGTCGAGTGTCAAAGAACTTGTTCATAAGCATTACAAGCCACCTGGGTCAGCCATATGTCCCTCATTTCCCTTTTCCACCTATGCAGGCATCGGCAGGACGGCCGAAGATCAGTTGAGCAATGACATTCCCACCACCTAGGGGGTCTCCATGTCCCCTCGAATGGTTGTCCTTGCTGCGAAGGTGATCGTCTACCGAGACCAGTTTT
Source organism: Boletus subparvulus (assembly GCA_038092515.1). Taxonomy (NCBI): domain Eukaryota; kingdom Fungi; phylum Basidiomycota; class Agaricomycetes; order Boletales; family Boletaceae; genus Boletus; species Boletus subparvulus. The sequence continues at coordinate 34,373 of JBBPQL010000021.1, forward strand.
AACAAGTGCCTCTCGTTGTTTCGTCCGATCACGAATTCCATTAGATCGACGATCAGGATGGAATAAAGTGGCGACATCAGCTGCGAAGTAGACGATCCGCATCCGTTGCTGGTGCGAAAGCGAGGGGGCAAGATATGAGATAATCTCTTGTTGTAGTTCGGCTGGTAGGTCGAAAAATGGAGAGGGTGCGTCGATTGACTGTGAATTCCCGCTGTGTCGGGATAAGGAAGCAAATTTATGGATACCATTTTTCACTTCGCCCGTTCCCGAGCGCAGGAAGAGGGCACGCGAATAACGGAGAAGTGCAAGTGATTCGTCCTTGATCCGCGCTATATGTACCGAGTTGCGCTTAAGGACAGCGGACAGAGTTTGTTTGCAACCTTGCCATCCAATGGTTCTATCCTCGGCGGGAACAGCGACAGCGTGGTCGTCTATGTGCAGGTCGTCCAGTCTGACGGTCCGTAAAGAGTAGTTCTCTTCGATTGCACCGATGATCCTGCATGCCCCACCCAAGGTCAGGCTATTTGCATTACACTGCAAACGTTCAAGACGACAGCGAGTTGATCTCACGTAGCCTGCGAGGGTCGGTACGATGGCTCGAGTCATGTTAATGGCGGAGAGATCCAGCTCTCGAAGATAAGGTGTGGTGAGTTGGGGTAGGAAGACTTGGGCGAACGAGTCGCCTAAGGAGCTGCAGTGAAGTATTTGCAGCGTGCATAAACGGGACGAATTCAGTGCGCTCGCAAACTCGGCGATAACATCTGGACCAGTGGTCAGAGGGTTCTAGCGTGCATGTACATGAATAAGTCAGAAAGGACACAAGTTGGTGGGTACTTACGCCAGAAAGACATAATTCTCTCAGAACCGTATTACCCCTCAGGAAAGTCGCCACAGCAAGAAGACCTTGAGTACCGATTTCATTTCTCGTAAGAAAAAGCTCGGTGAGACTCTCTCGGCAATGAAGACCGGCTGGCGAAGCCAGGAAATCAAACAATCGGATGCAACCTACGTCGCCTAGGGAGCTGGCCCCCAAGTACAATCGGTGAACGACTTGGCGCTTTCGAATTGCACTGATAATCGCATTGACAGCTATACGGTGGGGTGTTCGAAATTGAGGGATTGCACTCGGAGTAGAAACCAACGTACACAAGCTCGACGCAAGACGAAAACTAATGTTCTGCAGCCTATAGTTGACTGCGGAGCATATTGTAGCCGGGTCCTGATCGTATTTGTGCCGCCACTTTGGAGATGGTCTCGATGACAACTTGAGCTGCATGCTGCAAAGGCAACGTAGTAGGAATGCGTTAAAAGGTCGTCAATCCAGAGCCATGTCTTGTCTTGAGTAAGTATTTGAACAACCGGTGTCGGGTGACCGCGTGTGAGTTCAATGGCGGGCACTGAGGCAGTGTCCACGTGTGGATGTCATTACCCTTCCTCGACGGTTAGCGCACTCCGCGAGGCAAATGCTTGGGATGAATGTCGGACCAGTGAAATTTTGTGTTTGCCACTACTCATTTCATCAATAAAAACAATAAAAACAGTACATGGGGATTTCAGTGGCTACTTGAGCCTGGCTTCATGATGGAAGAAACAACTGTCAATTTAGTTGCCCGACTGGCAGTTGCAGGGTCGGTTCGCGAGTATATTATTATTACGCTCGCATCCAAATCCTCTAGTACGGGCGAGTTGATCGGGGAGTTGTAAGACGACGAGCGAAATCACGGAAAACATACTCGACACGGTCCCTGTTTCCTCGCTAACCAGGTACCTTGTTACGGTCATCATCGCCAGCGCGGTTGCTGAGACGTACACCATGGCCTATTGGCAGTGTGAATAGGTCCTGCATGTCAGTTTGCGGACTCAAGACGCCAACTCACAATTGGGGAACGTGCTTTTGAATATTAGTCGCGCATCTAACAACTTATTAGCACATAGATGTTAGTTCAGAGGACATATTTTGACTCATGCCATATTTCCCCGTAAAATTATCCCAGAGGCCCGCTCTAGCTGGTTTCTACCCATTTTTTCATTATCGTTGGAACGGCGGTCGAAGGGAGGTCGTCTGCAAAGTTCAAGTGCAATCGTCGGAGTCGGTGCGTCAATGCTGGCTGACGTAAGCACAATGTGGTGCGTCACGGACAGCGATCACTGGCATGAAGGTGAGCTCGGCACGCTCTCAGCGTGCTTCAGCGTACTGAAAAATCTATTGGAAGATTGCTGTCGAAGGCTGTTGTCACGGTGCACTCGATGCTATCTACCAGCAGATCAAGTCGTTGGAAGACAGGAATAACTACAAGCTTGAATTGCTCCTTATCTGTGGTGACTTTCAAGCCGTCCGAAATCATCGCGATTTACAATGCATGGCTGTACCCCAAAAGTATCGGCAGCTTGGTGATTTCTACAAGTAGGTCCCGAGCTTGTTGTTTACTGGCTTGGCAGATCGCAATGGTAATGCGTCAACATTTGTAGATACTATACCGGTGAAAAGGTTGCACCAATGTTGACCATCGTCATCGGTGGAAACCACGAAGCGTCCAATTACTTCTGGGAACTGTAAGTTGGCTAAATAAATTTGAGCAGCAAATCCACGATGTTGACAGGTATCACGGAGGTTGGCTAGCTCCCAACATATACTTTCTGGGCCATGCAGGTTGCATCCAAGTGAACGGTGTCCGAATTGCTGGATCTTCAGGGATCTTCAAAAATCATGATTTTCATCAAGGTTTGTAAACATAATATCTCGTATATCAATGCTCACTTCGAACAGGTCATCATGAGCGCATGCCATACAACCATGGTTCGATGCGCAGTATATACCATGTCAGGGAGTACAATATTCGTCGCCTGTCTCTGGTGGGTGCCTTTCCCCCCGCAACGTGCCTTTGCTGAAATAACTTCGAAAGCTCTCCAAGCCAGACATCGTTCTCTCGCACGACTGGCCTCAATCAATTGAACAGTATGGGGACACTCAAGGGTTGTTGCGCAAAAAACCTTTTTTTACACAGGATATCGAATCGGGGAACCTAGGGTCGCCCCCTCTTATGGGATTGCTGCAAACCCTTCGCCCTGATTGGTGGTTCTCAGCTCATTTGCACGTCCGTTTCGAGGCAGTCGTGAAACACGGGGGTGGTGAACAGGGTCCGGGTGAGGGGAACCCACCTGTAGTCCTGGCGAACCCTGAAGAAATTGTCATTTCTGACGAAGACGTCGATGAAGGCAACATCGCCACAGAAGCGGTCGTAATGAGTGATGTGCGACCCACAACGGCTCAGAACCCTGATGAGATAACACTGGTTGATGAGGAAGAGCTTGTTGAACCGGTTCCTAGACCTGTCGTCCCACGGTCCGAAACGAAGTTCATAGCTCTAGACAAGTGCCTTCCGCGCAGAGCCTTTCTGGAGGTATTTTTTGTGGTTGTCTGGCCTGCGGTGACTAATGCATCGAGCTAGATCGTCGAGATCCAGGTCCCACATTCCACGGGTGTATATTCAGAACAAGCGAGCCCGCTCCTGACTTATGATCCAGAGTGGTTGGCCATTACGCGAGCTTTCCATCAGTATTTCACTACCACCCACCAACAAGCAACTTACCCAGATGAGCCCACAGCCCGAGCCCGAGTTTCCGCAGAACTGGAATGGGTTGAAGAGAATATTGTCCACAAGGCCACAAATGACAGTGCTAAATTCCCACTCTCTGTCGATAACTGTCAAGTATTCGTTCAGACTGCCCCAGGTCCTGGGAGTGAAGGCAACGCAAAGTTTCAGCAACGTAAGTGCAAATAGCGAAAGTCAATGTATCGTAAATCTTGACATTGTCGCAGCACCGTGGTACACCAGTCCACAGACGGCTGCGTTTTGTAGTATGCTAGGCATCGAAAACAAGATCAATCCATCGCCGAGCGCCTAGTATTGGTGCTATGGGGGATGTTGAGTGCCAAGGAGTGGGGCATTTTGCATTCCCGCCGTTGAAGGAAGTCCTGCTACACCTTAATTGAGACTTCCAATATTACGCGATCCTGTAGAAAGTTTAACCTACATCTGGTGGAGGTAACACGTGGACAACCAGCTCGTAGCGCTAGGTGCCGCTAGCCCATCAGGAGACCTCAAAAACAACGTACTCATTCCACCAACATTCGACGACACTTTCGTGAGTCTCTCATTGGCCAAAAAGACCATAAGCGACTCCAAAAAGGGTAAGCGAACTCCAGCTTGCAATTGAGCGCTTATGAGTTACTGAGGCTAGGATGACTGAATCACGGGCGCTCAGCCGTTCAACAGGTTCGTTCAAACGCTCGATTCTCGTTAAGTAGTCAGCCAATCATGTTCATTTTTGAATACGAATGTGGTCAAGCGTACAGCGCTTCATCATGCCGCCACTGGCACTCCATCAGAATGATACACAGGATGTGGATATTAATCGGGTGCATGAGGTTTGCGCCGAGGACCTCGGGAAATGTATTGCAGAGCCTGCCTTCAAGTTCCCACTTAACCTATCCACACTTGACTGCTAGGGGAAAGTCGCCCGTGTACCTCCGATGTCTGTACAGTCACCACTCAAACAATTGTTGACTCAATTGCTCAGCCGTTTTCTGAAATTCCTGGCCTCCATCCGCGGGTTGCCGCCTTGTAGGCTGATAAATCGCATATTTGCATTTCTCACCTCCCTTCGCCGATGGACACGTACAGACCCACGCAGACCAACCCTCTACCAGCGTCAAAAGTCACCTACTTCATCAGCCACTCTGGACAGTGGCATCGTCTGCGCCATGAATGTTCCCTCGCTTGGACCTTCTGATGCTCACGAACGTACTCGGCCTTCTCCCGTGGATTCGCCTTACACCAATGCAAGAAGCCCATCTGGTCACCTTATCCCATATTCTCCTGCTCCAGCAAGGCGCTATTCGCGAGACTATATCCCATGGATGGCTGGTAGTCAGGCCTCATTTCACGATGAACCCAATGAGATCAATCATGATACATCACAAGTTGCGACCGACTCCATCCTTCCGCCAAGTTCCAGTACTCCTGTCGGCAGTCACACACCGAGTTCGGATGTTCTTACCTACCCATCCCACCCTCCCAGTCCGCCTCATCAAACGATTGGCTTTGCGATGGAGACCTCACCTGGAACCCTTAGCGTCAAAACGTCCCCGCGCGCACCCCACCTCCACTTCGATACAAATAAGTTGGAACCTCACCGGAGTATAACACCAATGTCAATGAAATCTTCCCAGCTCTCCGTCTCGCAGAAGTCTTGCAGCTCTCGAAATTCAACTGGGCGAGCTTCATATCGAGCACACCGTGGGCCACCTGCTCGTGTTAGAACCCCAGCTTCCAACCAAGATGCACGCGTCTTCGGTCCTCCGTCTCCGAGGACGGCTGAACCAGGTGGTTCTGCTGTCTTTGGAACCATTATTGCCCCACCGAGTGCCGATAATCCTAATCGACCTGGGGAGCCTATCGGTATCGGAGGACCTCGTTTCTACCCAATGTCAGTCGGTGGTGTACTCCGGTATGAATATCGCAAGACCAGGTAGGGTGCACTGAATGTTTGACGGGGCCAAGAGTTCATGTGACACCCCAGATGTCCATCAGAATGCGATTGGAAGATTGAAGCGATGTCGTACCAATACCCCGAGACGCCGTTCGTTTCATTACTGCGTCAGAAGTATATCTCGCATTTAACCTTTGTCTCCAGAGATCTGGTCCCGGAGGGGTGGATAGCCTACCGGCATCCAGAAGGTGCTCTTTACTTTGTGCATGACGAATCGGTTAGTGAATCTGAACGATATCGGATATCGTTATCATTGTATCTCAAGTTTAATTCCGTAGAAAACATTTACGGAAGTGAACATATGCGATGAAGAGATCAAGGGGGATATCGAGTACTTCAGAACCTTCTTATTCTCGGAGCTGGAGACTGAAATTAAAGACCGCGACCTCTTCGAATCTCTGAAAGTTGACGAAGTTCAACTGGTTTTGGAACCCAAGCTAGTCGAGTCAGATGTGATATGTTGTTATTATTTCGTGAACCCACGAACCAGAAGTCTCTTTTGGCTGGATGAATGGGATGGGTATGAAATTTTCAAGGATTGTAGAGGTATCCTCTCGCCTCCCCACAAAGGTAAGCTCCAGGCTACTGGCCCCGGAGGGCTCACCAAACGATTTGAATCCATTAGGTTTGGCTGTCCAAGCAGATTACTGGTGTGTCATACGTGAGTCGTGTGTTGTAAGATATTCTTAAGTCTGATGCACTATTATCCAGTCAGTCGCATATCAAGCATTGACGATCTAAAGCAACTCCAGGAGCCACTGGAATCTCTACCCGAACTTCTGTAAGGTTACTCAAGAGTTGAAAGATGAGGTAGTGGACTTAATTCTTCATGCTACATGTGGTGAGTGCTTCGCCCCGCTGTCGTGCTTGCATTGATTAATCAGAAGTATAGATCACTTAACGTCGAATAGGTCGTCATGCCCTCTGAATCCCGAGGAGCTAAAGAATCACTTGTCTCTCATTGAGCGAATCAATCGTAGGTTATACATTCAGTAACATACGCCCGCTCACTTCTCGTTTTCCTAGCCGAAAAAACAGAAATACGTAAACACTCCGCGGTCATTATAGGTGAATTGAGCATCCTTCACCGGTCACAGAAAGCTCACTAATGCTCTCAGGCCGAATCATGCATATATTCTGTACGTCTTCATCATGCTCTCCAATATGTCTTTTTCACAATTGCAGATCGCAACTACTTTCTCAACTTTTACGGGGAAGAGTGTGCACGCCTCAATTTTGACCAAGCGGTCCATGGATGGAGATACCACCCGTCGCTACTCATGACAACCATTTCACCGCTATTATTTATGACACCAGTGAACAATGTGCGGCTATTACACAGAATATTTGTCGACGACATCGCGAGCAAAGAAAAGTGGAACATGTTTGTCACCAAGCTGAACTCACAACTCCAAGAAACCAGTGTGCTGGTAAGCAGACCAATTTTCCGAGTCCTGTTCAGAATAACTGATTAACTTCCAGGCGACCGTGCTCCTGAACGCCAACGTGGCTTTTCTTCCAAAAGAGTCGGGTACAGGAGCCTCACCTCAGCAATTTCTCAGTTATACGTCACTAGTAGCAAGCATGGCGAGCATCATCCTCGGTTTGGTCTTCATGGGGCATAGCCGCACAGAGGCGAGGAATACCCCTTTTGAAGCTGTCAGTACATTATATATCCTTGACAGTTCTGAGATCTCTGACTTGAACAGGCCACATTCTTACATGGATTATGGCACGAAAGGCATGGTCTTGAGAGACTTGCCATCATTTACAGCCTACCTCATGCCTTCCTCATGTGGGGGTGAGTGTCCTGGATGTTGTAGATTATCAGTTTCCCTGAACACGCTTTCCCAGCATGTGTCTTTTCTCCGCAGCCTTTGCGGTTCAGTGGTGTTATCCAGGCAATACGACATTACAGGCTAGCGCGGGAAGTCTCATGCTCGTTGTAGCCCTCTTGGTTGCGTGGTGCATCTGGACCGCTCGGGACCGGTGCAACTTCTGGTGGTTCCAACCGGATCCAAGCCAAATAGAGCATAAGGAAGATGAGGAAGACGAAAGGAGCAGTAACGCCCCTTTCGGTACACCGGTGTTGGTCGCTCTTCGCGGCTTCACGATATCATTGAAAAAATTGCTGATGTTCAAATCCCTCCCCTGCGAGAGTCATGCCATGCAGGACACAACGAGTCCTTGTGTCGTTCGCAATCCACCGAGTGGTACCCCTGGGTTTAACTATTGGGCCAACTCTCACGAAGCCTAGCTCGTTGGCCCCAACTTTCGATACCTTCTGTGTTATGTAACGGCGGCTGCTTATGCGCATCAGATACCGGTTTCGATGATAGTTTGGTACTAAATTACCTCACCATGTTTGCGTATCTCATTTCGACACTCCCATCTCTCCCTTACTTATTACAGTCGACTCTCCCATAACCCATACCCCCTCGGGAAAGGGCCCAGGGTATGGGTTTTCGGAGAGTATGGGTTTAGAAAGAGTGGCGAGCAAGTCATCTCTACATTGGGAAACGGGCTATGATACGTCTAGTAACAGCTTTCTAGCAAGACTATGTACCATAGACATGCTATTTACGAGCAAAAAAATCAGTGATTTTTCCATTCTCCATGCTCTGCATTCCGTGAACTGCCCGAAGGAGTGCTGGGTCATCCATGTCTTAAATATATCTCTTCAAGGCATGCATGTCTGAAGGGCTGCAGGCTTGGTTCAGCACCAGCATCGAGGTCATCTTTTGTGTCGCCGACTTCGTCATTGCCACCTTTGCCACTTCTCGTGCCCTCTTTGTGTCCATCACAGCCCCGAAAAAGACTTCATCACTCACGTCGAAGATATCGGGAGTCTCCACTGCAGGGTTAAGGATATCCATACTGTTGGAGCACACCGGTGACCTCCAAATCATCCAAAGACTGAGTTGACGAGCCTTTCCGTGAGTTCGGTTATGGGATCGATGGGAGAATTCGAAGATGTTCGCGACGTAGTTACCATATTTGGAGACAGATTATATAATATTGTGTCTTAATATGGTAAGTAGTTCACATTATGTAAGTAAATGTATGGGTTATGTGGACGAAGAGATGGTATGGGTTATGGTTTGGAGACAAAATCCCCGCATACCAACTCGGGAAACCCAAAAATGTATGGGTTAGTGGAGAGTATGGGTTATGCGAGGTATGGGTTATGGGAGAGTCGACTGTACTAGCATTTCTTGTCGTGTTGCATCATTTCTAATAGACTCCTACACCTGACCGCCGCCGCTGCCTAGACCTTAGGACTCCACTGAGCACAGGAATTAATTTAACGTAAGCGCCGGCTCGCTTCTCCCACTTGCGTCGCCAGTGGCAGCTCAAGCATACTCAACAGGATTCAATTTGTGCGTCATGATGATATTTGGTCTGCGATAGCTACTTTACGAACATTACTTGTGGCAGTCCTGCCGCATCAGTCCTTTGTTTCAGCGAGAACAACCACGTCGTTACAACTTTGAATGGAGCTCCAAGCGTCGTTGCCCCCTCCCTCCACCAAACTGCAGGCTGTTCCACTGTCCAGCCGGACCCACTTGAATCGCGTGGATGAAGGACTCCATGGCACCACAGGTCAGTTCCTGAAATTGATCATGGCTGGTGTCCGCTCATCTTCGACGTTGTGTCACTTGTGTCATCAAGGTGCACAAAAGATTATTTCTCAACTAAACACACAACGTTCCGCGGTCACCAAGTTGACACTAAATCATAACCCGCTGGGGGACGATGGAGTATCCCACCTATTTAACTACCTCTGCTCGACACCTGGTTCCAGGCATCGAATTTTGTTGTCCGAGATCAATCTGAACTGTACAGACCTTGGTTGCAAGGGGCTACAGGCGATTTCGGACTATATCCGAGGAAACGATGTTTTAAGAGCGGTATGGCTGGCCAGTGTTCGTGCTCGTTTTATGCTTCTCTTTTGTCATGTCCCTTACTTTACATGTTTCAGAATGCGCTTCTCCCTGACCCCGCCGTCTTCTCTTCTTTAGCAAGCGCTATAAATGACTCTCGGCTCCGGTTTCTCTCGCTTACAAGCAACAACCAGTTGGGCGATACATTTGTGGAATACTTCCTTCCTTATCTCCGTTCGCGTCACCTCCATGAACTACATATAAATGCCATCGGATTGACGGCTCGCAGCGCGCCAGCGATTGGCGCCTGGATTTCCGGGCACCCACAAAGGAGCAATGATGGGATGTGTCATCTTCAGGTATTTAAAAGTAGTGGGAACAGCCTCGGGGTGAGTGGGGTTTGGGAAATCGTTCGAGCTATCGAGAGAGGAAACTGGAGTATCACGAAAGTGGAGGTGTATGCCAATCAGCCCGTCCAGTTTCCCGATTTGCAAGATACAGGTGCGTTTCTTTCTCGTGTCAGCCATCCGAAGCTGATCTATCGTGCATTCCAGAAACGGCGGATGCCATGAAGGACGCCGAACGCGCACTTCACAGAGTCCTTATGCGAAATGGCTACTGGAAGCGGCAAACGGAGAAAGAGGCCCTTATCCTCTTGAGATATTCCCGACCCTTACTCATGCGTCCCAAATCTTCACCGATCACCGCTTCTTCATCTCGACCGACGTCTCCCCCTCTGCGGACTGTCACTTCATTATTCCCATTCTATGCTCTGCCAAACGAGCTCAAATTATACATACTAGGATTGTTGGCACCTTCTCTTTCCTCTGCGCAACGTATGCGTATCTATAATTTTGCGTCTGACCCATCAACTCTACCATGTCTACTCCCTTCTCTGCGCCGCGATCCGGGAAAGGGATGCCTTGCAGATCCCTCTAGTCTCTTGGGTTCATCCGTCGGATTTCAGGTCACCGGCTCGAACGGCGGCGGACAACGTTGTGCGGAGGGGAAATGTATGGGTGCTGGCAACAACCTTCTCTGCCGAAGAGAGGAAGAACGCAACAAATTTCTCGTCGCTATGGGTTGCTGTGCATATGAACCAGACCGGAAGGGTCAAGACTGATGTGTCCTGGTGGAACACCTGCCCGTCACGTTTGATTTTTCATTTTGAAGTCTGTCGGGCGCATGTAGATTTGTATTCATATTGTACGCATTGGCATCTCGTCCATATGTCGCCACTTGTCATCTCAACACTGCTCATCACTGCAAGAAGTACTTAAGTATCGCCTGCACATATTAGAGCCTCGAATGCTGAGAGAGGTACGTCGATACAACCAAGAATATTTATTTAGCGAGAAGAGACATGCACCGACAGGTCTCGGCTTGCGGGAAGACATAGATCGTGTTCCAATTTTTTGTTTCCCCCCGTACTAACTATATATGCGACGAGCAGAAGAAGCCTTGGTTGTTCCGAGCACACCACTCAGGAACACTTTGCCGTACCAAGGTTGGACACCGATGGACCCTCCGTAGAATGTCAACGGTGACTCGGACTGGACACGACTAGCAAGGCTCGCATTGCATAATTGGCATTCACAAAGGTGTGAAGCCCTGTACTGTTTCAATGCGATCCCCGGCGGGGAACACAGAGCTGTGGGAACTGCGGTTTGGAGACAAAGATGTCCGGGGTCGGATTTGCGGGTTTATGGAACATCGCATCGCTCTCGTATGCCTATTCCAGGCTGTCAGCTGGGAGATATGTAGGAGATAGGCACGGAGGTAGTTGAACCTCAATTTCGAGTGCCGGGCAACGTCCATCGACAACGGATTGGCGATAATATGACCTTGACCGATGTTTAGTTCATGGGACCAATGGTGAGCGGAACTCCCCAAGGCTCCTGAGATAGGCAACGTGAATGAACAATCAAATACTTGGGGCCAACAAAACTACTGAAAAATGGGCAACGTTAAGCATATCTCTTCTTCAACTCCTCTTCTGCAAACGTTTTGTTCGAATGGAACTTCACTCCGAGGCGCTCCAGACGAGGATCAGGAATGACAATGTCTGGATACAAGCCAATCTCGGATTGGAACTCATACTGCATCCGCCGTGAGATAAAATCACTTCAAACGGCGTGAATACATACCATCTGGTCAAGTTCCTAATGAATTCACGAGTATCAACGATGATTGAAGACATAACAGAACCGGTAGACCTCACCTCCATTCCAGCGGTTGCACCTGTCACGAAACGAACGGGCTTTCCGACCGCTGCACCACGAGCATAAGTATCAAGTATGACCTTGGCGCTTGGCGATACACTACCTTTTTCGATCACGTTCGCGTAGTCCGTATAGTTCATCTTCTCGCTGACTGCATAAAAGGTCTTGCCCAGGATGTCCGCCGAATCGTCCTTGTAGTGTTTAAGTAGTGCGAGTGCACATTGACCGAGGTCACGTTCAACCCAGGTGAAGTATTGCGGAGAGTTTGGGTCATACTTCGGAATGGTAAGGTCATACGAGGATGAGTCCGGTGTCAGAGTCAGATAGTTAAAGCTTCGTGGAATAATTAATCAACCGTGGAACGTTGTAAATAATTTGTTCAAACCGCTTACTTCCATGTATTCTCGGAAAACCATCCTACACATATTTTCAATCACTGGTTCACTGGGAACGGACGTGGACGCACCCGTGTGAAGATTTGCGTGCGGAAGCTGACTGTCTCGGAGGTAGTCGTCGACATTGGCTTTGTCTGTAACTTGTGCGTTAGTAATAGCACATCTGACACTTCACTGTAATAAACTCACTGTCAAAGTGGTACACGTTAGGGTATTTTCCGTTGGACATTCTGGTGCAGTGTGGGAGGGAGCTGAAACAACCAAGATTACACACAGTGATGACAGGACTGCATGTTGTATTACCTCCAGACAAAAAACTTGACGCCAACTTCAATTGCGGCATTTACTAAGTTCTTTCCCAGAAGTATTTCGCTGGTTTGGCCTTGAGCGAGATTTTTGGGATCATAGTAATCAGTGACCTGGGCAAAGGAGATGTTTGGTTCATGATACTGGGCAAAAGGAACAACGTTACCCCAAATACACCTTCCGCACCGTCCATAGCGTTTTTGAGAGATGCTACATCCCAAAGATCGCCTTGCACGACTTCAGCGCCGAGCTGCTTGAGTTTCGATGCCTTCTCTGAGTTGGGATTGCGCGTCACTGCCCTTGGAGTGAATGTCCCGTCGGCGAGTAATGCTTTGACGACCGAAGAACCTATAGGAGAGGGTGAATCGGTCATGTAGAATAATGACGACAGCGGTGATACCTTGGGTGCCAGTGGCACCAAAGACCGTAACAATGCGCGTAGGCATTTTCCGTGAATAGGTGTGGAAGCGAAATGACTGACAGACCTTTTTTCGAAAGGGGTGGTTTATATACTCGCTGTGAATTCTGATGTCAGCAGGACGATAGGAGATAGGAGCTATTGCCGTGTGCACAATTGCCAGTGGCTGGGTAGACTGCGAAGACTAGTCTGGTGACCAGACTATGCGCTTCGAAGGCAGCTTAGCTGATACTTAGTAAAATGTTACGAAGCAAATGGTAAGCAAAGATAACAGAGCCTCGGGTTGGCCTCGGGCGAAAGTAACGGAAATGGAGGCAATGTAACTATAGATGGAGAGCGGTGATAATTTGCAGGGGGACGTGGGGAAGAGACCCCAAGGGGTTTGGGAAGTAGCACGATCCCAGATACTACGCGCAGAGGTCGTGCCATTGCACACGGCGCAGCACACCGGTTCTGTAATTCAACTCAGGACGCGTTGAGTGCTCTGGATCCGGGATAGATAGGCAGTTCCAAGGTAAAAGTGAGAGACTCGGAGGTGTTGAGGCCAAATGGAACTATCACCGCGGAGAAGAGATTATCTATCTGTTGCGCAATCCGATCCTCCGCTCTGGTATAGTCTCGGACCAGCCTCTGCTGACGTCTCAATCGGTAACCCTGTCAGCAGACTAAAATAATAGCCTACGACCACTGGAGTCGGAGGACAATACCCGTTTGATTGGCCTAGTATACAGAACCCTGAGTTGGGCCGTTGAACCAATCGGAACTGTAACTGGCCGACGGCGAACGGACCTTTCAGGAAATTCAGAATCTCTTCATCACAACGTGATATTCATCTTGACTCATCAATGCAGTCTAGGTGCAGGAGGATTGAATTTCAATCAACTTCTAGGCCACCCCGGTCCGCTAACCGAGGAGGGGAACCGGAGCGCACGTCAATTATCCCCGAAAGACTTGGCGTACTGGCCGAAAATCAGCGTCTCGCGCGGACGGTCCGGCGGATATACTCACTGTAAGTGATAATGCACGAAAGCACACCGCGATTGATCTCATTTCCGTTATGTATGGACGTAAGAATTGTATGAAATCTTCTAAAAAGTCCAAGACATGCAAATCAAGAAACGCTTCAGGGTTTTCCTCTGGGAGGAGGAGGAATCCGACTCGGATGAAAATCAATTGGTGAGAAGGGCTCTGCTTATGTAAGCATAATTCGTGGTAATCAAATAATTCCAAGTGGCTTGCTAGTGGACTCATCCAACTTACAAGAGGACCACACAGCACGCTACCGGTAACCCATACACGAGCCAGGTTACCTGGTCACTGACACCCATCCCGTGCGACACCCACAGGTGCGACCCACGGATTACCTGGGTAGCTACTCCCTAGGGATGGCCACGAAGGAAGAACGGGAGACGCTCCGTCTCCTCGTTCAGCACGTCGCACGTGGATTTTACGAGCCAAAATATATCATCCTGTTGGACCAGCTTGCTCGGCACCCTGTGTAAGTATTTACATAGTAGAGATATGAAGCACCCTCACTCCTGCTCAATGTCATTTTCCTTATTTTTCTCACAATCTCGTGTGACACTTTGAGAATTGCAGTCTCAAAGATGACGATTTGGCCGGAAGAATGGGGCTTCAGGCTAAAGAGCTGAACAAGTTGATGGCTGTCCTGGGGAACGACCGTCTCGTGGATGTGTAAGTCGCACTTCTTTGCAATTGTCCCGTTTTTGACATCCTATGATTGTTCCAGCTACCGTCAAAACGAACTCAAAGAAGGTGCCCAAAGATCTGTGGGCAAGCAATACTATTTCATAAATTACAAGCATTTCTGCGATGTTGTCAAGTGGCGAATCGCCGAGATGCGAAGGATCATTGATTCTGGTCTGCGGAATGTCCGTCTTGACATTTTGAATCAATGTTAATTTTCCACACTAATCCCACCCTTTCCCCAACAGGAACTAGACAACAAGGGATACATCTGTCCGCAATGTGGAAAATCGTATACACCACTGGAGGTCGACAAGCTCATGGATTTCGCCAAAGGAATCTTCGTCTGCGAAATTTGTCATGGCGAGGTAATCGACAATGAGAATGCAGAATCTGTAAAAGGGAGCCAAGATCGAATGCAGCGCTTTAATCGCGCAATGCGCTTCATTATCGAGGGTTTGCGGAAAACAGAATCCATGGTTCTTCCCGCGTCAGTCACCTCCGTCGTTTACCCGAAGCTTTGCTGACGAGGCTCGCAGATTGGATGTACCATCATGGATCAAAAACAACGTCGTCGACACGGAGAAGCAGAAGGCTGGTCAGTCCTCGAGTCTAAAGATTGCTGGATCCTCCGGTTCTGGCCGGCAAGACGAAGGAGTTGGGATCATCATGTCGATGGACAAAGACGAGGCGACAAGGCGACAAGAACGGGATGCAGAGGCAGCAGCGAAACGACAACAAAACCTCCTCCCAGCGTGGCATCTCAAGAGTACTATCTCAGGAGATCTTACGGCTCTCGGCATTCAGGAGAATGCACGGACGATGACCATACAACCTACTTTACCTTCTGGTGATGAATCGTTGAAAGGTTTAGGGACCATTGGCCCATCACGATTGCCCCAGGTTGCCCAGCCAGCTGAAGATATCAAGCCAGAAATCAATACTGAGGCGGATTGTACGTTGAGCGAGTTTAACTTTTCTTCTCTACTCAATTTCTGGAATAGATTATGAACACTACTATGCTTCATTGGCTGCTTCTAACGCTGCTTCTACTCAAGCGACGCCGTCCGG
Organism: Boletus subparvulus; assembly: GCA_038092515.1. Taxonomy (NCBI): domain Eukaryota; kingdom Fungi; phylum Basidiomycota; class Agaricomycetes; order Boletales; family Boletaceae; genus Boletus; species Boletus subparvulus. The sequence continues at coordinate 49,929 of JBBPQL010000021.1, forward strand.
ACTGGGAAGCGAAGACCTGGAAGAGGAAGAGGAACCGAAGCACGCCATTCAATACCTGGAAACACTGAATGGTTATCGAAAAAGATCGCGCTCTCAAGAAGACGAGGGAGCTGCCGCGAAGAAGCTTACGAAACTAGAGCTAGAGGCTGCCGATATCAATGGGGTTGGTCGCCCGGAAGCAGAAACGGATCGTGGGGATGATGATCCCTTTGTCTCTGGTGGGGCACGAACGCAATGGTCTATTATACATGGCGGCTTATCTCCTTTTCATCAGTTAATGGCGTACAGAAACCGTTCTCGGAGGTTACCGAGGAAGACCAAGAGCTCATGACACCGGATGAATATACGGCATACTTTGAGATGTTTCAGGCGCGTTCGTAGCATATGAAGCCTGTTATCATCTATTTACTACACTGACCTACGAGGGACCTATGGTGGTTTCTGATAAATGTACCCTAGCCAACTACAGTAACTAATCTATGAGTTTGCATGCGCCACCTTACGGCCTAAGTGTCTCCACTGGGCGTGTAGCTGGGTACTACCGCTTTTGTGCGAAGCCCTTGGTCTCACCAGACGTTGGAGTAGTCTGAAGTCAAGCGCCTCGCAGAAGAGATTCAATGACGACTCATTGTAGACTTTCCTAGAAGTTCGTTTGCTACACCTCGATCTAGCGTTACTCAGGGGTATTTCCCAGAACGGTCATCAGGCTCTTAATCAGCAACACGTCATGATGCTCACTCATACACATCCGCTCACTTCTGCTAAGTCTGTCTAATGGTGAGGGAGTAAACGGTCCGTTCACTGACCATAGACCTGATAAATACTTGTGTGCAGCCTCCGAGACAGAAAAACCAGAATCCGTCTGGCCTTGGTCGAGCGATCATCAACCGGAAAGTGAAAGATGCCCGTGAGAGGCAGGAATCAGGCCTTGTATGCTCCTCAGATTGTCCTGGCCGTAACTCTCCATTCACCTCATCACCTCATTGTAGTATACCACGGATTTAGACTCGACATCTCGTCTGAAATCCGTCACCCAGGAACGCGATCTCGACGAGTTCCTGAACACCGCTCAGTTGGCTGGCACCGAATTTACAGCCGGTGCGGGGAGATTGATCACTCGTCTCCTCTTTCTTCCTCACAGCTCATCCGAGTTACGTTACAGAGCGTCGCAACATCAAAATCGTACAATCGGCATCAAATCAGAATCCCTACCTTCTCACAGAGGCGGAGGAACAATCCACACTTAGAAAACACCAGGCCAACAAACAACGTCTTAGAGTCCCGAGAAGACCTCCTTGGACGAAAACTATAACGACTGCCCAACTAGATCGACAGGAAAAGAACGCATTCTTGGAATGGAGGAGAGGATTGGCGCAGTATGTGCATTCCCTCCATCTCTTGTCCAGCTCGGAAAAAAGAGGCGCTTATGGATTGTCTGTCACGTTTGGACAGGCTACAAGAAGAAGAAAAGTTCCTCCTCACACCCTTTGAACGTAATATCGAAGTATGGCGTCAGCTCTGGCGGGTACTCGAGCGTTCCCATCTCGTGGTACAAATTGTCGACGCACGCAATCCTCTAAAATTCCGATGTGAGGATCTCGAGTCTTATGTGCAAGACGTAGAGGGAGCGGAAGGCGAAGCTGGGACTGGGAAAGGGTTGAGGAAGAGTTTGTTGTTGATAAATAAAGCTGATTTATTGACTGCTACGCAGAGGTAGGCCGTGGTTAACTCTCACTACCGTGCTGCGTGCTCACATTGCGGGGTGATAGACGAATATGGGCGGATTACTTTGATGAACAAGGGATCCGATTCGCGTTTTTCTCGGCCGCCAATGCTGCTGCTTTACAGCAAGCACGGCGTGAATCCTTGGCACAACGTGAAACAGAACCTAGTACCTCACAACGGTCAGATGCAGCCGTGGGCCAACAAAAGACGGACTCGAAGGCGACTGCTGAAACGGAGTCTTCATCTGACTCGGGGGGCCCTCTTACACCAGATGGCCGCGATGAAGGAAACGAACCGCCAGATTCTGATATTGACTCGGAGTCAGATGATGAGAGGCTTCGATATGTGCCTACAGAAGAAGATACACCCGACGGGCGGGATCCGAGGACGAAAGTGCTCAGCGTATTGGAACTCGAAGATTTATTCATCTCTGCTGCACCCGATCTCTCAAGTACGCAACATCCCCGTTTCATGCTAAACTGCTACTTGAGAGCGACATTATAGGTTTTAAAGGTCCCTCAGGCGAACCACTGGAAAAACTCGTAGTGGGCCTTGTTGGTTATCCCAACGTCGGGAAGTCAAGTACAATAAACGCCCTCCTCGGGGAGAAAAAAGTCAGCGTCTCTGCCACACCAGGCAAAACCAAACATTTTCAAACCATTCACCTTTCTCCCACTATTGTCTTGTGCGACTGCCCGGGCCTGGTTTTTCCGCAATTCGCAACGACGAAGGCAGCACTGGTTTGTGATGGTGTGCTACCCATTGACCAAATGCGAGAACACACGGGGCCAGTCGCACTTGTCGTGAAAAGGTTACCCAAGAACGTTCTGGAAGCATTGTATGGTTTAAGTATCAAGGTGAGCGGTGTTGAGGAAGGTGGAGATGGGAATGTGACGGCGGAGGATTTGTTGATTGCCTATGCCAGTATGTGATGTCTTTCGTGTAAGATCATTTCGCTAACGAGTATATGCCGCGCCGGGCAGTTGCACGGGGCTTCATGCGTTCGGGGCAGGGTAATCCGGACGAAGCAAGAGCGGCGAGATACATTCTCAAAGACTACGTGAACGGAAAACTCCTTTTCTGTCACCCACCTCCGGAAACGTCAGAGGAGTCGTTCAACAAGCAGACGCACGAGCTGTCGCTTCTTCGCGCCGCAGGAAAGAAACGGGCACCTACTACGCGTGTCGTGAAAGGCGCTGATACTTATGTTGCTGCCGTCCTCGCTCCATCGTCCACTATTTCGTCGGATCACGACCCGATTATGACGATCCAAGTGGACGGTGCGAAATCCCTCGCACTGGACAAAGAGTTTTTCGCATATGATGCTTCACTTTCGTCGCGTCCGTTCGTGCAAGGATCTGCACGGCATGGACAGGAATTCACAAGAGGGAGATTATATCCCCACCAGAATATGGTAGCAAGTGATGGCACATTGCTCGGGCCAGGACTTTCTGTGGTTATGAACGGAGTAGTGGGTGGGAAAAAGCATCACAAGAAGGGGAAGAGGGTGAAACGGAGAAGTGGAAAAGGATATGATTGATTGAAAGCATTCTTGGTGGTATGCGCTTGTCATCTACCCCTAAATAGACAGCAGTACATGGTAGCGAGCCAGATTGGAGCTTCTTGTTACTCGTTCCACGTCAAGATATCCCGATCCTCCTCGGAATCGTGGTCGCGCTTGCGATGGAGCATAACGCGTTCGCGAGACGGAAACAGCCTGTTGCAGTCTTCAGCGTGTCAGCGAGCATGCGCGCAAAAGGATGGCAGGGGATGTACCTTGAAATGCACAGATAAAGATCGGCGTCCTATGCGGGTTAAGCGTCGCTCTACTAGAAGGAGGCGGCGGAGACGTACTCTGCAGGAGACGTCACCCACCCAAGGCCTGCATCAATGTCTTTCTGGATGGTGGTCGCTGCGGAAAATGTTAGGCGTGCACACGACGGCGACGGTGTTGCTCACTGTCTTGGGTTGCGGGCCGCGACTTGAGCACAGACGGGAGTCGTGGACCGTTAGACATGTGGGCCGCGTCGAGCGTGGTTTGTTTTGGTTATGGAACACTTACCTCACCACCACGTATCAAGGCCTCAGGAGTATAGCATTAAGGCTTTCTTCAAGCTGATTTCTCAACTACATCAGTACCAAGCGGGATGGGTGCTGAAATTTTTTCACCAGTCACCCTCCCACGTAGTGGTCGCACAATGCCCAACAGATTGGTAAAAGTTCGTGCACCCTGCGTTACTTCGGCGTTGCTCGGCTCACTACTCCCCAAGGTCGCCTTGTACGAGCACCTTGCGAAAATGTATGGTGGCCCTCCCAACCAATACCACATGGGTCTCTACGCTGAATGGTCGAAGCACGACTGGGGAATGATCATCACTGGCAACATCCAGGTTTCCCAAGGACACCTGACATTGGGGCGCGACATCGTGGTCCCTGAAATACTCAACGAGGAGACATTGGCCCCGTTCAAGAAGCTGGCGCGAACAATCCATGCAGTGAGCTCGTGTGAGCCATCAACACGCCCGTTAGCTGTCATGCAGCTCTCTCATGCCGGCCGTCAGTCCCCAAATTTCATTGGTGGTCGTAAACTGGGTGTTCCTCCCATGGCGCCGAGTTCAGTCCGGGTCGGATCGAGCAAGCGCGTTCGGTCGCACGATGGGGTTACGTCTCCGGACGCGCAGGATACACCAAATCCATTCTTCCGTGCACTTTTCCAGCAACCGCAAGAAATGACTTTTCATGATATCAAGCAAGTACAACAGGCGTTCATCAGAGGCGCATTAACTGCGCTCGAAGCTGGGTTCGATGGAATCCAGCTCCATTGTGCGCATGGGTGTGAGTAATTTGCGGTGTTCTTGAATAGACATTCAAAAACCCACCAGATCTTCTTGCGCAATTTCTTAATCCCAAGGTACCTTCTGAAACCCTGTGCCATACGAATCTGACACTTATGCTCAATAGAGCAATGTTCGGCGAGACGAGTATTCGATTGGATCACCGAACGCACTCCGTATGGTGCGCGAAATCGCCGAGGGCATCCATGCTATCGTTCCCAAAGATTTTGTTATTGGCGTAAAAATCAACTCTGCGGATTACGTAGAGACAGGCGAGGGACCTTCAGACGAAAGAGTACTGAAGGAGACTCAGCGTGCCCTCGATCACATACGCACAATCGCACTCTGGGGAATGGTCGACTTTATCGAGATTAGTGGTGGTGATTACGAGTCACCAGGTGCGTACTGATGATGACGTTCGAGCTCCAAGGCTCATCTCGGTCGCAGATTTCATGTCTGCCAGGGCAGCGAGTCCTCGACAGGCCTTCTTCGCTCAGTTCGCCAAAAAGGCACGGGAATGCCTGAAGACGGATTTTCCGGCGGATATCAATCTTCCTCTAATTCTCCTTACCGGGGGTCTTCGCTCGCCAGCGCACCTTCAGAGCGCACTGGACGCTGGTCATGCTGACCTACTTGGGATCGGACGAGGTTCGATTTTGCGTCCGGACTTACCAGCAGTTTTGCAGGAGAGAATCCTTACCGCCGCTGCAAGTGGCACTTCGATCGCCTTGGATGATGAACCATTGGGGCACCAACCAGATGATGACATGCAGCTACCACGTTGGGTGCCTCAGATCCCGCTTATTGGTGCAGGTCTCAGTGTGGCATGGTACCATGTTCGCATCCGAAGGATAGCGGCATCCCAACTTGAAAAGCGGGTAGATGGTAAATCACTTCCTGCACCCCCACCAGCGTTTGGGATGAGTGAAATAGAGGTCATGGTGCGGATGTGGGTCTGGGTAGAGTGGCATGAAATATTCATTGGAGCCTCGGTCTGTTGTGCAGCTGTGCTATTGTTCTGTATGACTGATGCCTTCTAGGCAGTTGACGTCATTGATACCTAGTGTTATACCATGGTTCCTCCGAGAAATGTCCGAAGTGTTAGTGGGTCTCGGAAGGCATTGACGTCCTTGGGAAACCGTTTTCAGGCGGACGGGTCATCATAAAGAATCTCTCAAGTCCAACTTCAATTGCAGTCTTATTTTCCCTGCCACCCATCCCATGGCACAATGCCTGCAATAACCTCTGTCACGTTGAAAGGCTATCATACCTACGGTCGGGCTCGGTATGCCTACCTTCCCCGCCTTCTTGTTTGGATCTCCTAACCACGATAAAAAGCAACCTAGAAGTTACGGCCTGGCCAAGCCGAACATGCCGTCGAGTTTGCTCTCAAGAAGGGTTACATGCACATTGACACTGCTACTGCCTACAATAACGAGAATGAAGTTGGCTAGGGCATCAAGGCATCTGGCGTTCCGCGAGAGTAGTACTTCTTAACTACCAAACCATTCAACGGCTCCCATAAAATTGTCCAGAAGGTATTGGATTACTCCTTGAAATAGCACGACACACCTTACATTGATCTGTGTGAGTGTAATGTCGATCATCCGAGTTCGTTCACAGAAAATAAGACCGACATTCACAGGACCGATGTGACTTGCACCCATGACGAGGGGTGTCTCTAGTAGATCGAAGGCCGACAAGAGCCACGATTGGCTTGACACGTGGAAATCAATGCAGGATACTATCTACTTCGCCAACCGCGACAAATTGAGAGTATTGGTGCGCATGTACATTGTACAATTATAGTGACTACATGCTCCGTCAATGGTTTTTCTTCAGGTGTTTCATCCGACCGACGATGACCAACAGAATCTCGTTCAACGACCTGACGTGGCATGTCCTATGTGAGGCGTGAACGCTCTTGTTTCCAACTTTTCTGTGGAATACCTGGAATGACTTCTCAAGGTTGCACGAGTCGTTCCTGCTGTCAACCAGATTCTTCACCCATACGAAATTCGATTTTTAAACCGCTGACTTCGTTTAGTCCCCGCCCACTTCCTGCCCTCAGAAAGACGTTGTCGACTACTGCCTCAAGAAAGGGATTAACATCACCGCCTACTCACCTTTGGGATCTGACAACTCTCCCCTCCTCAAGAGCCCCATTGATTTCCGGGAAGTACATATGGCGTCCAGCATGCTAACATCTTGATCTCACTCCACGCGAACAAACGCAGCTGACACTCGGGCCCCCAGGTTCTCACAGATCGCGGCCGGGAGGCGCCAAGCGCCTCCACCCACACTTAGTCTAGCTTTTCTCTCTGCGATCCGAGTCACATAACGACGAACAAAGACGCATATCTTGAAACAGTCCATCCGAATCACGTAAGCCGATCATCCATTCCGACACACAAGTTTCAACTGACCGTCGTTTCAGGCAATAGCAAAATCATCGACCTCACGAAGGAAGATACCGTAGCACTTGACGCGATCGACAAGGCACCTCACTTCCGTGTCTGCCATCCTTCCTGGACCGGTTGGGGCGGCCTCGGTTTCCCGGACTGTCAATAAGCGTGATTGAAACCTTGGCGATTCGTAACACAGACAAGAGCCTGGAATATAAATATAGTTGGTCCGTACCAGGTGACACTCGGCCCTACATCCGAATTTCAGTATGAATAACCTCGCCACTGAGTGTCATGGGGCCATAAAGACTCGGTGCTGAAGAGGTTTGAACGTTTGAACCGTCGTCTGTTCCCAGTCGTCACAATCACAATCCCCAACATGCCTGCTACCACCTCTGTCACACTCAACACAGGAGCAACAATGCCCACCGTCGGTCTTGGTAAATCGGATTGAATCATTCGCGCCGCTGTTCTCAGATCATACTACTCTTCCAATAGGTACCTGGAAGTCCATGCCGGGCCAAGTCGAACACGCAGTGGAATTTGCATTGAAGAATGGATACCGACATATCGATACTGCCGCTGCTTACCAGAACGAGACCGAAGTCGGTCGAGGCGTCAAAGCATCTGGGGTTCCGAGAGAATTGATTTTCTTAACGACAAAGCTCGATAACCCAAACCAAAGGAATCCGACAGCAGCTCTCGAGTCTTCGCTCAAGAAGCTCGATACCCCTTACATTGACCTGTGTACGAAACCCTTTCTCGCATTCTCCATGCAGGACGCTCATATCACATCCAGGGTTGATGCACTGGCCGGCCCCTATGACACTGGATGGAAAGGCTGACAAGGCGCATGATTGGCTTGACACGTGGAAAGCGATGGAAGACCTTTACCTAGCTTGTCCAGAGAAACTGAGGGCGATTGGTAAGCCAAGAGCGTCGTCTTGGAGCTATATCACCCATGTCTCTTGTTAGGTGTCTCAAACTTCTCTGTCGAATACCTTGAGCGACTCTTGCCAATTGCTCGAGTAGTTCCTGCGGTGAACCAGATCGAACTCCACCCGTGAGTCTTTCACAGGCGCCAGTACAACCATAAGCATGATTGAAGTACCTGAAGGTCTTGTCCACAGCATGATATCGTGGAATTCTGTCAGAGAAAGGGAATCGTGTTGACAGCGTACTCACCACTTGGTTCCGAGAACTCACCTCTGTTGAAAAACGAGGTGGTCAACAGAATCGCCACCAAGTATGGTGTCTTGCCTGCCAACGTATTAATCTCCTTGCACGCCAACAAACCTCTACACGCAGGTGAGTTTTACCGTAGTGTTCCTCCCAATACCTCGTTAATCCAGCGCAAATTTTGTAGTGTTGCCCAAGTCGGTGACGAGCGATCGTATTCTCAGTAAGTAATTGGGGTCCATCCGACTACGCCAGCGTTGACTTTGTGCACAGCCAACGCGAAAATTCTAGACCTGACTGAGGAGGACATCAATGACCTGCACGAGATTGACAAGACACACCACTTCCGTGCTTGCCACCCCGCTTGGACTGGCTTCGGCAGTCTCGGGTTCCCAGACTGCAAGTAGATGAAAATCCCTTGTAGAAACAAGACTTGTCCTAAGAATCAGAACTGCGTAACCATTAGTGTGATCTTACAGGATTGTTTAGGAAAGCAATGCCGACCACTGGCTACCTCAGTCACCTTATTCAGGTAAGGTTGGTCCTGTCTCTGTGAAGGTCGTGACTCGCGAGACAGGGTTCCGTGTTTTGCTTGCCAGTGCCATCGAGTACTTACTACTAAAAGCAAACACAAGCCTAACAGCACCGGAAGCGGCTGAAGAAGAGCTGTGCCACACCTCCGAGGTCATGAATTAGACATGAAAAGTTGCATTAGATATTCTCATACAGGATATATGCTACATTGCTTAACAACATTTCGATTACGGATTGTTCTCCAACAGTACCTGTAAGTTATAGGTGGCACACGTTTTCCAGGAAATGTCAACGAAAAAAAGAAAAAATCTCCCTCAAGCCCACAATCTACCCAGAACGCTTGTTCGCCCTCCCGAACTCGAACTCCCGAGAAGCAAACCCATGCCACCCTGGATAGCCATGCTCACAGGTCGCATCGGCGCCGAGTCATACACATGTGGACAAGGCTGCGGGAGCGGCTCGATATCATTCACCGATCTATCTAAATCCTTTTCGAATCGCGAAGGTCTTCTGGGTGAGCGTCCCAGCTCGTCCAAGTATGGGGGCTCGAGCGTTCGTCGTGCAGTTTTGAGTCGTATCAACATCTGTTCGTACAATGCAATTTCCCCGTCGAGATGATCCTTTGTCAGGCTCGTGAAATCTTCGACTTTTTGGGTATGATAAGCATCTAGTTCCGACATGGTCGCATTGAGAACTGTCTCGCAACGTGAAGCCACGTCGTCGTTCAGCTGGTGGTGAATCAGTCAAAGAAGCGAGCCCAGGTATAGATTGCATACGTTGTTGCCGGTGGCCGCCGCATACCGGGAGCACGTGGATCGATGGGTGTCTATGATTCCCTTAAAGCGGTAGGTCAGCTTGTGTATGAATCCGATACCATAGAACGTACCTGATATGTCATGAAGGGATGGGAAACGCTCTTCAGAGCCTCGTGAGTCGCAAGCTGCCTTCTCCTGGCCTGCAGCAACCGTGAGTGGAGAGCTACACATCCGACAATTTGGCACTCACGTGGTCGTCGTACAGATCCGCTACACTTTGCAGCGTCTCCGCAGTCTTCTGAACTGCCTTCGTGAGCATAAGACAGTCTTGGCAGTCGTCACGCCAACACCAAGCGCCGTCGTTGTTCAGGAGGCCCTGCAGTTGCGGAGACGCATTTTCTTCCTCCTCGACTGCGCCAAGAGCTGGTGCAGATGACGATGGTTTTGCCGTGATGAGAGACAGGAGGGTATAGGAAAGCAGGCGTTCAGCTTTGGACATTTCTGTGCTCGTCAATGTTTGTGAGGTGCGTATACCTGAACCAATATGATTACCCACCTATCCGCGCTTCCCTCACTCGATTGAAGGTGTTCCTCAACCCTTGCACACCTTTCCCGACGGCTCGCACATGGTTGTCAAACTTCTCAATCGCCTCTGAAGCTTCCTGGATATCGAAATTGAATGCTGGGTGGAAAACGTGCGCAAAGAAGGATGGTCCAGCAGCACGCATCGACAAGAATTGTGGTATCAACCGTTTCCACTCCTTGCATACAGTATGAAGGATATTGAGCAGGTTCCTAAACCCCATCCTGTGCCAAGGGACCGCTTACCAGGTCATCTTCGCAGCCCAGGAAAGACGTGACAACCTCTGCGTAACGCGCAACTGGGTGCCGCACAACACGGTCAAGGTATCGTTCCAAGTCTCCTCGCCGAGCTTCGACGAATGCAGCATTGAATCGACCTGCGTATTGCTTCTCGGGAAGTGGAGGTAGTGCAATTCCAGGAAGCCGTCTGAGTAATGCAGTGTGAAGAACGACGAAGTGCGAAAAGCGTCGCTGGACGGTAATATATACAGGGGAGGCCGAACGGATCGCCGCATCATCAGGCTTATTGTGCTCGGACGGCTGGACAAGAGAGGTGACATTGTACACGGTGTAAGCTCCGGAAAGGCTTGACGACCGCTTCGACGGCGAATGCACCAAGACACGGAATCCGGGTATCTTGGGCTGCCAGGCCGGGCCTTCGTCTATGAAATGTCTATCGGCTTCCCCAATGCCCAGCCTGTTGAGTCTAATGTCCTCCGCGACGGAATCTGTCGTTGAGAAGCGGCCATGAGAAATAGGAGTAGAGGTTGCAGGTTCGTCTTCAGGAGTTGGAGCCCCGTTGAGGACCCACTCCTCCGCACCGCTGGTGACGAAAGCAGAGAATCGATTGATAGTCTTTCCACGAAGCAACCGCTGCCGGAAACTCGGAAGTGCGTTCGGCCACTCTCCTGTAGTCTGTGGGACGAGCGGAGGAAACTCCAACTCGGGATTTCCCTTGGGAGGCGGACTAGGCGTGACGTTGTCGGTGGATAGCTCCTTCGTTGGCGCAGAGAGGAAGTCGATGGTGTGCTGTTGCGAGATGTCAGTTGAAACCGCCGCCAGCGCTCAGGTAGCGCACCAACCGTGTAATAAGCTCTGGGCAACAAACCAATCTTTCCATCCTCCGTCTTCACGAGGCTCCATCCATCCCCGACGTCTTGCTTCAGAACCTCGAGCTCGTCCCCGGCTTCGACAGTGAGCTCCCTGAACTCTACCTTGCCCTCGAACTGGTACAGAGCGCGCGCAGACAAGCCGCGTTGTCCGTGTAACTCTAGAAGATCAGTTGGTTCGTCGTCGGAGAGATACCCGCGATCCAGATGCTCTGTCCATGCGGCGGATGAGTTTATCCCGGCATCAAAGTTGAGATCGGAGTGAGGTCTTTGGTCGAACGCAGGAATCCGAGCGGAGGCAGGAGTTGAACTTTGCTTTGTCGTGCGAGGAAGGGTCGCCATCGCGTAGTGCCGGTGTTGCCCAATGGCTGCTTGGAGCGGGGGGACTAAATATATGATCCTCTGGCCAATCCCAAACAGGTCGATTGCTCCATATATACAGTCAAATTGTCAGGTGTTGACATATCGGGCTCGAGAATCCCCGAGATCAATCGATCATTTCTGTCGTTATCTCGGTGTAGCACTAAGATGGCACTGGGACAAACACGGAAACCCGTATCGCGAACCACGGACCAACCTTGCCTGAACGAGGTGCTTGAGGTAGCTGACCGCTACGTTCAACCTTCTAAGACCACACTAATGGTAACGCAGTTCTGATTCTTAGGACAAGTCTTGTTTCTACAAGGGATCTGCATCTACTTGCGGTCAGGGAACCCGAGACCGCTGAAACCAGTCCAAGCGGGGTGGCAAGCACGGAGGTGGCGTGTCTTGTCGATATCGTGCAGGTCGTTGACGCTTCAGTCAAGTCTGTTAACGCTGGCGTAGTCGGATGGACCCGATTGGGTTACTCTTGCCCTGCGATTTGACCGACTGTACCAACAACTCTTCCTGCACCAGATATATTGCCGACGGCGGCACGCGAACAAAGAATGCCGCGTTTGAGGTGGCCGGAAGTAGAGAGGGCGCCAATAACGGCAAACATGTCCTCCGAGTCGCTTGGACTAGTCGCTTGAGAGTCAGCAACTTTCACTGCATTGCTTGAAGTGGTAGTGGCGGGCGGCGCCGTATGACCCGGGCTCCATGCCAGAACCATTGGACGGATACTCTCAGTACCAGCAGCAGAGAAGGACCCATTCTCTGGGCCGCTAGCGCCGGAAGAACTGCCGCTCTCACCGCCAACTACCTGGGAGGTCCTCAGAGTCAGAGACACCACCACTAGCTCTGGTGGAGGATGCCATGGATGCAACGAGGGCGAGGGCAAGAGGAATAACGCCGCGCATGTTTGAAGGAGCGACTGTGGGTGACAACGAGTGTGGAAGAGAAGGGATGAGCACAGACGAGGCGCAAGCATTGCAGCAGAAAATGACCTTGGGTACATCTTGCTATTTGCCAGTATCAGATGGCATGCGTCGGTAAAATTTCCTTCGACATGCAAACGCAAGCCTTGTTTCGAGTACAGTACGAACGCCAGCGCATAATTTTGGTTCAACGAGGTTACCAATGTTTAGCTCGAGGGTCATGGATTCTTGGAGTTGAATGCGCGAGCCTCGACAAAGGCAGTAGAGTTTTGTGCGTCGGAGATGAGTCAAACAACCCACTACATATTGGTGGGCAAAGTTGCGCCAGAGCTCGTGAAGTCATCTGGGCAAGACTCTCATTTGGCGTCTACCACCATGCTCATCACCAGAACTCATCATGATGTGCCCAGCAAACTCGACAACGGTAAACCGATCCGGATCTTTGTGATCGCTCCTGTCGTGCCAAACTACCCCCAGGCCAAGTTCCCAGGTACTTTCCCTCCCTTTATGTGCATCCGTGCAGTGCATCTTACATTCGCACAGGCGTCATCTGCTTCAGGTATGCGGTGGATCACTCCTGAGCTCTCTCGGCTGATCGATCACATCAGCGAGATTTACCAAGTCACCGGACCTGTTGAGAGGTTTGCCGGACAGATTGCAAGCCATGGATACGTTGTCGGTGCGTGCGGTAGTTTTCATGATTGAATGGTCTCTCATGCAGATGAGTCCAGCATGCCCGTCGACCTATCACGAGTTCGAAGGCCCCGAACCCATACCCTACGATACAGAAGGTACCTCGTTTCGATCAACTTCCTTGGGCACTCACAGAACGTGCGGCCAGGAACGGACAGAGGCAACAAATACAAGGTGGACATCACGCCGCGTGTTTGGTTGTCTTCTTGATAACATCTTCAGATCGAGAAAACAGTAACTGCCTACGATGAGGTACTCAGCTCCCTCGCCCCAGTTTCAATGGTGAACGCTGATCTTTGGATGGATGAAAGGATGCCACGCTTTCCGTCGACCTGCTGATCTCCCATCCGAACTGCAATGGTCGTATTGCGGGTCCGTGGATCATTTTCCTCCCTCGCCAGCCCTTACAAATTTTCCAAAGCTACGGGAATGTGTCTAGGAGGTCACTTGGTATATCCCTCCACTGTTTGGCTCAGACGACGTGTCTCACCAAAGCCCAGGCATTCCGTGTGCGATATTGATAATTCTCGTCAAAGACGCTGCTATTGAACGGTTGGAGTATTTCCCAGGCTGCCTTTGACCCCAGAGTGCTTGCTTCAGTGTGCTTCTTTGCAACGGACATCCACAATGCCACTCTCGGGAAAGGCAAGAACGATGACTCACTCGAGCGAGTCCGAAAGGGTGACATAAAAGGAGAGCTCGTTGTAAGCACAGCTCGTCACCAAGTTATCTTCACCTCACGGGGGACATTCTAGATGATTTTCGGAAAGCAGGCATGTACCACCTCTTGGTTCGCGCTGGATGACGCCCAGCTAATTCTGTGGTGGAGGATACGCACGTACCACGCGCGGGCCGTGATCTCATCAGGAAGACGCTTGAAGACGCCAACGTTGCATGCTCTGTTCGTATAGTTTGATGTGTGCTTCGAGGAGATACTCACTAGGTTTGTTCAGTTTCTGGAGGTACAAGCTCAACACGCCTTCATTCGAGACGAATCTTCCAAGGGACGTTGGGATGCAGCCCTTACAAGGTCTCTCTTCACATTCATGCTGGAGGTGTTTGAGAGAACGATTGGGCGAGACCTCGGACCAAGGGTTGACAAAGGAGATAGGATCGAACATGTCTGTTAGAAGCCTTTGTTTGCGAGTGTTAGAAACCAACGCCTTTGCCAAACAATGTCAAACAACCACTTGATGTCTTTGACTGTAGGTAATATCTGCGACAGTTCCTGGAGGCGATCGAATTCTTCACCAGTTTGAGGTTGAGTTGTTGTTGTAATATATTCTTGTGTTGTTCTCATCTCGGTGGTCCTGTAGGCTTGACGCCAGCTTTCATGGGGACTCTCTCCCCACTTCCAATCTATCCGTCCACCCAGGCGAGAAAGGACTTCCCAGCATCGCAACTAGCACAGTTTCATTCCAATCTTTCAAATGCACTCGCACAAGTAATTGTACTACCACCTGCGAAACGGGATACACCTTCAACCCGTGCCTTTGTCTCCAGCTTCGCCAGCGATGTGGCACAACAGATCCTTGAAACACTCATCTGGAAAGATACCCAGCCTGTGAAGCATGACGATCGCCTGCGCCAACGCGTCCTGCTCCTTTCACAGACGGTCGCATCCTCTGCTCCAGGACTGGAGCTCAAAACACTACTTGATCTCTGCGTTGCCTTTCCATTCAAGATCACCCGCTTAAGATCAATCTTGTCTGGAGCCCTCAATGCGACGCCCAACCTGCCTGCCATATTCGCCTCGGAAGTTGTCCCCGCGTTCACATCCCTGCTGTCCCCATCCCGGTCGTCGGGACTCTACGGTCTCCGAAAAACGGCCCGTTGCTTGACGAGCCTTCTCCGTCCCAGTCCACCGCACCTCGTTCGTCCATTCGCGCATAGCAGGGAATTCATTATCGCACTGGCACGCGCGTACGACGACGGCCTTACCGCCATCTCTCGTTTATACGGCGGCATCCGGATAGACGTCACCAACCGCAAACCCGATGACTGGGAGCGCATATGGCTCGACACCAAAGTGGACATTGTCGACGCCTTCCACCTCATCGTGACGACGATGGTGCGGGACATTTCGACAGCATCGGGGACAGAAATTGCCGTAGAGGCAGATCGGACCTGTGGGATCGTGTTCGCATTGCTTGACATCGCGCCGCAGTCTGCAGCTGTGGGACCTGCTAACGCTGTTCCGTTCCTCAATCGACCGCTCGTTGCAGACTATCAACATGCATATGATCTAAGCAGGACGTTATCGTCTGCGTTGCGCCATGCATCATGCGATGACACGGAACTCTTGGAATCTACGTTGCGTTCGCTTGATGTCGCGCGGTCGGGTGGAGATGCCAAAGATCCGGGTGCACTCAAGCTTATCCTTCGTTCGTCTGGCGTCGTTCCAAGGGCCTCCAACAACGCAATACCTAATCCAAAGTCCGTATCCATTGACAAGGGGAAATCAAAGGCGACAGTTCCCGAATCCACCACACCACACGACGCCGATCTCGATTTGCAAGTGACACAAGTGCTAGATATATTCCCCGATCACCCTCCCGAGTACATTCGCAAACTGCTTACGCATCCCTCCTTCCCATTCCGTGGCAATGCAGAAAGAGCGATTGAAGCTCTTTTGGAGGGAACAGCTCCCAGCGAGGATGCGCTCGGAGATGGGGTTGCCGAGGGCTTCTCGATTATCGTTCCTACAATGGATGCGCCTATAGAGAGGAGGAACGTGTTCGATCAAGAGGTCATGGATCTCAGTCGCGTACACGTTGGAAAGAAAACGTATGTTATCGAGGGGCTTCTCCTGGCATTCGTATGGGACGTTGATCTCTCGTATATAGGCTAGACGGGACGTCGCTAACCAGGGACAGCGCAGAAGTCGAACGGATGAAAGCAGAGATACTTCGACGTGCTGAGGCAATGTCTGATGATTCTGACGAGGAGGAAAGTGGAAGACCCAGAGCGCTTGATGTGATCGATCTAGACGATGACCTGGACGAAGCTGGCGCAAACACCATCAAGATTCAGACCCTGGGTGATGGGGAGGAGAGTGGCGACGAAGAAGTGGATCCAATCAAGCCAGAGACGATATTAGAGCTGGCTTATATTCGAGACCCCAAGTTGTTTGATCGAGATGCCCAGACACGAAGAAGCAAGACGCGTGCTGACCTCAAGCAACAGACAGGTAATGATCGCCCCACAAGACACCCTTGGAGCTTCTAAGATTTCTTCTCCAGGCTGGACGGATGAACAAATTGAGGGGTGGAAAATCATGTTGGAGAGAAACGTGAGTGATTTTGTATGGATACATTCCTATTCACACGTATGTACATCACTCCAGCCCAAGAAAGAGCGCATATTGCAGAAGCATGAATTCTCTGGGAATAGAACGATGAATATACTGATTACTGGAGGCACGGGGGATCAACCTGGCGCGGGACAACGGGGCGGGGGAAGAGGCAGAGGCAGTGGACGAGGACGAGGTGGTGGTAGTGGCGGCGGCGGAAGAAGCGGACCAGGGGAAAAGAATGATGAGCTTGCACGCGAGCGAGCGTTCAAGGAAAAGCACAAATCTAACAACCGGAAGAGGGGACACGACAAGAAGATGGGAAAGACAGGTGCTGGTCCATCGACGTAGACTTTGGATAACTGTTTTTTTTGATGATGGTGGCAGTTCGATTAGGAGGGGAACATTTTCTTAAATCTTGGGTCGAAGGTCAGCTCGACGACATCATTGACCAGCTTCATGTCTGGAATCTGGTCAAAGACGCAGGAGGATACGAAAGGGGTATAGCTTACCAAGTTCCTTGTCCGAGTCCAAGTTGAGGCCTCGCAAAAGCTTGATGGTCGTGTCGCCGGTTACATGGCCGATGACCTCGACGAAGGTCCCCACCAACTGCTCGTTCTGGATGATTTCCGGATCGTGAGCTGTTTGTCCGACAGATACATTATCAAACGTACCTCACTCATCTTTATCTCGACTTGTCCACCATCGCATGCTTCGACTAAAGCACTACCTGTTTGTTGCTCATGTCCGGTCTAAGGAGGCTCGAGGTCTGGCAAATAACACGGAACTCACACTAAGCACTTTGCACGGCAATCGAACTATACGTCCGGAGAAATTTGGAAGACGCGCGGCGTTGACTCTGGGGGATTGAAAGTCGCTCATCGTTGGACGTGGTGGTCGGAATCAGACGCGTCTCGCTTACCGACGCGCTCCCGACGTCTTACATAAGAGCATGATTGTCCGTACCCAACTGCGACATCGTCTCTAGTAACAATGGAACAACACGCTCTGGTCATGGCGATCCTCAAACAGAACGATCTATGGAACTGGCGTGATGCGAAATGGATCCGAGCATCAGGAACACAAGGAGACAAATTTCAGGTCGTCACTCTTAAGCTTTTGTACTTCCTAATCGTGGGACCGCAAAGATTCGGTGGTGAGGTGTTGGATCATTTCTGGAAACAACTCGGGACCTGTGATGAGAAACTGAAGGAAAATAGTCAGTCAAAAACAATCATACAGGTTCACTTTCGTTTGTCAAAGTCGAAAGTCTGGATCTCGGGGACCTGGCAGTCACATCTATTAATGATCGGGTTATACGTGTCGAACAATGCACAAGGTATACGGTCTGGCCAGTGAAGCTATGAAGGTGGGGGCAGTCGGGCAAGACAAGATCGTAGGTGGAGTGGAGAACGCTCTTGGGGACCATGAGACATTTATACCACCAAATTCTCACTTCCGATTGGAGATTGGCGTCGTATTTGGAAGATGGGCATCGCACACCTGATAACTGGGAGATCCATGGTGCATGATGATCGAGCTGAAAAGGAAGGAGGACTTCGGGAGACGCCGTACGTATAGTATACTTTCAGGCAACCTTCATCCATCCCCTGCGCCGCCTTAAAGGTGTGCGGTGATATTAGAAATCTGCATCGCAGGAGTCCGGGCTGGCACGAACCCGAACATGAGCGGCCATCGAGGAGAAACAGAGGCCATGTGGAGCGCCATTGCATTCGACTTTCCGAGCTGGCGCAACGAGCAGCAATCAAGCTTTCAAGTCCATATCAAGTGATACAGGAGCGATATCATGCATCTGGCCCTCAGGAATCGTCTTGTCAAACAAGGAGTTTGAATAGCGAATGCATCATTGCACATGATAGGCATCTGATCTATACCACGAATGACCATCCGTCATTTTTGGAGAGTGGCGTAAGGTATGACTAGACCTTCCTTCCCCTCGAATGTCGGCGAGTACTGCTCTTTGCGTCGAACTACTCTGCATTTACTCCTCAAGGAAGAAGTAATTACCCGCAGCTATAAATGTCAGATTAGATTATCAAACAAAGGATTGTCATAAGACTATACCCTTTTGTTCACGGTCCTTGATACTGTGTAGCTTGTTCACACGAGGCCTGAAGTTGGTGGGATCGCGCCGGAATGTAATCTCCAGAGAAGCCAAGAAACGGTTCATCCCAGAAAGGAGGGATTGCGGTCTGTACACGGCATTAAGTGTTGACGAATGCAACTACCATACAATATGCTTACGGTGTTGCTGTTGCCGTAATGGCTGGCTGGCCCTCAAAGACGATAACACGGTCAGCGAGGTAAGTTGCCATGATGAAATCGTGTTCAATGACGAATGCAGTCTTCTTGGCGTGAAGGATGAAGCTGGGGACCGATAAGAGAACAGGTCTAGACTCCGAATGTGACCACACACCGTTTAATAACCTTGCTGGCAATTATGCGTTGCTCGGAGTCCAGAAAACTGAAACGAACTGTGTCGGAAAACATTTCCCGCAAGTGGCTGGGGGGGGGGGCGACTGACCTGCTTGGCTCATCAAGCAAATAAACAGACACATTGGGTTTGCCTAACTCCTTATCAGCCATGGCAGATTTGGGGGCATAAAAAATACAGCTTACCCAAGGCGAGGACGATCGCAACGCGTTGCAGCTCTCCTCCAGACAACGTCTTTACTTCCTGATCCATAATGTTTTCCAAGCTCATTGGTTTTAGTACGTCGCTCTGGAATTGCGGGTGCATGAAGGCCTGCTTGATCTGTCTTAGCAAAAGCATGCGGACAGTCCCGGGGAACTTCGGGGATATTGTTTGCGGTTTGAGCGACACAGCAAGCTCCATCTTGTCCGTTTCGATATCTGGAGTTGTCACACCAGCCAACAGACGAACGAACGTGGTCTTTCCGGTACCATTCTCCCCGAGCATGACGACGATTTCGGAGTCGGTAAAACTGCCCGGTTCGACGGTCAGCTTGAAGTTGCCCATTGTCTTTGTCATTGCAGGGTAAGTGTAGTGACGTGTTTTGTCCACTATTAGTTCTTCTGCGGTCTCCACCATCTTAAAAGATAATGATTCTTCGCGGAAACGCAGATTCTCAGTGGGGATGAACCCTTCGAGGAAAATGTTGAGGCCTAGTTCCAAAGTAATTAACCTACAACAGATCAAAGCCCGCGAATTACCCACCTTCACGAACAGAGTAAGGCATGGTGACAACCCCGTACATAGATGGTTTCCCATACAGACAGCAGACGAAGTCGGACAAGTAATCCAAAACCGAAAGATCGTGTTCGACAGCTATGACGTAGCAGCTTGGGGTAAGCAATGAACGGATAACCTCTGCGGCTCTCAATCGTTGCTTGATATCCAGGTAACTCGACGGTTCGTCAAACATATACCTAAACTGGATCAGAATGAACAGTAAAGACGGACTATGATGTGAGCATACACGTCTGCCTTCTGAATACAAGACATTGCGATCGCGAATCTCTGAAGCTCTCCACCCGACAATTGAGATACTTCGCGCTGGAGAACATGGTTCAGTTCAAGGTCGTCGCACATTTTCTGCTTGTTGTCGAGTTCTAGCTTGGAATCCAACATTTGATCTACAGTCATGTTTCCTTTGATCGCACGCGGTATGTGATCGACGTATTGCGGTTTAATGAGCGCCTTGAGGTTATCCTCCAAGACTTTGGTGAAGTAATTTTGAAGTTCGGATCCGCGGAAGTATTTCAGGATCTCTTGCCAGTCGGGTGGGTCCTGGGCGGACAACATCTAATCAGGAATTTGAGAAGGTGGGAGCGGATTATACATACATCGTATCGGCCCAAATTGGGCTTGAGTTTTCCAGCAAGGATTTTGAGCGCTGTGCTCTTCCCGATACCATTAGTTCCGACAAGGCCGAGGACTTGCCCAGGTCGAGGAGTGGGAAGCCGATGAAGCTTGAAAGCATTGGCAGTATATCGGTGGGTAACCTCGGACTCGAGATTGGTGGGAAGATTGATGATGGCAATAGCTTCAAAGGGACATCTTGCACAAATCCGTTTAAACAAACAAGCGCAGACCCCACCATGGACTTACTTCTTTACACAGATACCACAACCGATACACAAGAACTCGGATATGAACGCGATTTTGTCCGACGACTTCACTTCAATACAAAGTTTACCTGAGAAACAGGTCGGGTCAATAACGCTTGTAATTCGACACGATCAGACATGCCACGCACCCATTTTCACAACAGGGCATGACTATCCGAGGAACGAGTCAACCTATAGACAGCGAAGTACCTCTGATCCTGATTACTTACCTTTTTACATTCTTGGGCACATCGCTTAGGCTTGCAGCGATTGGAGTCGACGATAGCGATACGAGTGATTTTGTCCGCCATAGTTTGAGTACTGGCTGGTGATCGTTCTGCAATCTGGATTCTGCTAGTCTGTGTTAGCACGTGACTGACCGACGGTACAATTTAAACACAGCCACAATCCACACACACTTGGACACATTGATGGGGAAAAATAAGACGGGATCGAAAAGCAGTACTGGAAACAAAGGTAGTGCTAACCCTGCCGAGCAATCTGACAGTAAGGTGCGCACTGCCAACAACCTACGTTTTTTCCCAGTCCTCATGTCAAGTATTGTGATAGACCAAGGGCGGGCTGAAACCTGCTACTGCGATAAGTGTCCGTCATATACTATGTGAGAAGCAGTCAAAGGCACTGGAGGCACTGGAGAAGATACAGGTATAATGGCTGTTATTCTGTGGCGATCATGCGTTGCGTTAACCACGATGGGAATTCGATCCTCAGGTGGGCCAGCGATTTGACAAGGTCGCCCAAGAGTATTCTGAGGACAAGGCCAAAGGTACCCATCATGTATCTCTTTGGTTTCTTCTCTTCCTAATTCGCGTTTGCAGCTGGGGGGAGCCTTGGTTGGATGACCCGAGGATCAATGGTTGTGAGTCGCCAATGCCTCTAGTGCGGCCATATCAAGTTGACGGTTTCTTGCTGCTCAGGGGGCATTCCAAGATGCTGCGTTTGCATTAACACCATCGACAGTGGACAAGCCTATTCTATCTCCACTGGTCAAGACCAACTTTGGGTATCACATTATTATGGTCGAAGGCAGGCGATGAACCCCATCAGTACATATCAATATACGTCTGTCCACACTTTGCAAACCGCCGCAGTCGCCTGCGTCATGCTAAGACTGGACACTCAATTACATCGTCGTTCACCACGTCACCTGCAGTGACAACTGTTACTGCTCGCGTGGATATTGCAGTCCTGCGCCTCCTTCTCGGTTGCTCCACATCAGGGTCGGGGGTGGTTCCAGAAGAGGTCACTTCTGGTTGAATGGTGGTTCGTCTCGACGTACTAGATCTTCTCGACTCGCCGTTGCTACGATCGACCGCTCGTTTGCGCTTATTTCCGGTCGATGGTACAGGTTCGTTCAGCGATGCTGGTGAAATGCGCGAAACTTCGTCATCATGACGACGTATATCTGCTAGAAGGGCATTGCCTCTCTGCTTGCTGGCTCTACCGTTTTTGCGACGTCGACTTGTGCCATATTGCATGACAGCTTTCTTGAAGTCGACACCCTGCTTCTTGTGGAGGTAGTAATACGTGACACATTGAGCAGCCGTCTTGTTCGGCAGCCGCTGCGCGATAAGACCAAACTGTTTCGGGTGCGCAGCGAACTCGCTGAGGAAGATGTCGCGCTCCTCTTCGGTCCAATAATCTTGACCAGAAGAGGCACTATAAAAGTCCGAAGGATCATCCACGATGTTGTTCGTGTCATCAAATAGGTAGGGCACGGAACCCTCAGTGACAGAAACCATGTCCGGAATTTTGGCCACGTTCTTGATCGCGAGATAACTGGGATCGGTGAGTTCTTCAACGCCTAAGCTGGCAATGATCTGCTCCATCTCCAAGTCCGAACGGACAGCATCTCCCATGACTGCAGTCGAACGCCGGGTTGTCCTGCCACTTGAGGGAGCTGCAGACTCCTCTGAGAATCCGGTCTTCTGGACTTCATCAAGCCGCGCACAGTGCTCTAGCCACCGTTCATGTAACGCCAAGTATTCGACTTTCAACCTGCGGGACTTTTCCACGATCTCAGACTGGCGTTCTACAAAGCGATCGACCAAAGATGATCGAATTGTCTCGTGCGTCGCCAATCTACCAGAGGAATTCGCAGCGATTAGTTCTTCTGGTCGACGATTCTGGTTTCCAGTAGGAGATGGAAGATTCAGGTTTGAGATTACTTGATTGGCTCGGAGCACAGGAAACACTCGTTCGGTACGCGATTGGCGATCACACCGGAGACGTCTGACTAGGACCAGTCGAACTCCCTCTCGGGTTGACTTGAGGTCGGTAGGCTGATATAGAACAGAGCGATTTGTTGGAGGATCTGGAATGGTGCTGTGATCACTGACCACGATTCTTAACGAACTGGCAACTGGCTCTGGGGTGGTGATCGTATTCATGTGGTCAATAATCGATCCGCGTTCTACGGCACTTGATATGACGTCAGACTCCTTTTCCCGTATCTGTACGATGGGTGAGGGTGTCGGTGTAGAGGATGGGAGGAGGGGCTCTCGGCATCCATTAGCCTCGAGGGACGTAGAAATGTCGAGAGTAGCACGCTCTGTACTCGTAGACGACTCTGCAGTCACAGAACGATCGACTTTTGACGATGATTCTCCAGGTGAGGGGTGGACAGAACTGATAGTTGTGGAGTCCGCTTCCACGTATGGAGTCACGACTTCATGAGGCGATTCTGTAACATATGGTCAACATTGTTGCATTCTTAATCCTTACTGTGCACGTACCTCTGAGAGGCGTTGTGTCGCTGGAAGATACCGATTCAGGGATAAGGAGTGACGAAGCATTACGTCCCAGAGCCTTTTGGCTAGCTGCAAAATTGCCATTCATATAAATGGTCTCGTGGCTAGATGACTGCTTGTCGGTCAAGACATGCAAAAGCATTCCCAAGCTTTTGGAAATTTCTAACGGAACACCGCTGTCATCGCTTGATAACGGCACCTCATTCGTGGCGCGCGGGGGAGCCTTCTCCTGCACTGGTTGGATCGACAACTGGGGAAGAGCGAACTCTTCATCGAGTTCGGAGATACCGGACCTGGAACGCTTAGGCGATCGTGACGATGATCGAGATTCGGATTTTGTGTCAGGACCCTGTCGAAAGATAGAACTTCCTCGAGAGTGGGATACCGAGGAGGAGATGGATTGGTGGCCGCTGTCAGCAACAGAAAAGTGTCTTGGACTGATTCGGGATACTTCCGTTTCGGCAAGAGGGCGAGGTGGCGAAGAACGATGCTGTGACTTTGGAAGCGACGACGGTGGACGAGGAGGGGTACTCGAAATCGAGCTTCCTTGACGCTCATCCGCACGGTCATTATAGGCAGATCTTCGTTGGTAGTTTACACCATCACCTGTGTGGGATGATGGCCAAGAATCGTCCACGTACTGAGGTCGGTATGTGTCAGCAGTCCGCGAAAAGGACCCGAAATCGCGAACAGCATGGACGGCGGGGGAAGGGCGGTAGCTGTCGTAGTGCGGCACGAAGTCTGAGCGTATAGCAGGTCTTTGTGGAGAGAGGTCTCGTGACGCTTGCTGTCGACGATCTCCATATCGATCGAGGGTGGAATCCGATCTATGAAGCACTAAGTGTTATGACAGTCTTACCTCTGACGATATAACATACAATTCATACCGAGCAGGTCTATCGAAATGTGATTGTTGCCAAACCTCTTGGGGTTCAAGCATCCTCTCAGCTAGGGTATCACGACGATTTTTGTCCCACGGTGGTGGACTCGGAGAAGGTCGCTTGTACTGCCATCGAGAGGGATGGTCCCGCTGACGAGGATCCTGTGGCCTTGTGCGGTCGTAACGAGGGGGAGACGGACTACGGCCATAGTACTGCTGGGGCCTGTAAACGTTTGGCCTATAGCTGTTGGGATGATCATCATAGTAGGCACCACTTCGAGGTTTATAACTATCGTAGGTGAGCCGCCTTGTAAATGGACCTGGAGAAGGAGATCTACGACGAGAGAGATGCTATGCAAAGGCTTTGAGGAACTGACGGAGCAAGGTATTGATCTGACTGACATCGTATGATGAAAAACCAGCTGGAGGCCGACGGAAATCATGGGGCAGCGACGTTCCGGTTGGAGACAACTGCCCATAGCTAATAGATGACATGTTCAAACAAGCTTTGCAAAAATCTGAAGCGCCCCCGACAGTCTTGGAAGGAGAAATAAGTAGTGGGAATCTTCAAGTACGAGTCGTCGCGGGGCTATATTGCGACACGGTGCATGAAGCTGCAGGTCGAGATAACTTGAACAGCGTTGCAACTGGTGTCCTACCGATTGTTCTTTAAACCGTGCGTAAACTCGGAAGACAAGAGGGGAGTACGGGGGAGAGAACGTTTAAAACTCCGCTGGCCGTGCTCGACGCTGGTCCACTTCGGAGACATTGAACCTGTTATGGACTCCAACCCGAGCCACGGTCTTAAGGAGCCCCAGAGACTCCCTTTCGAGTCCCCCAAGATACGAAGACTCGTCCTAGGCTCTTACTGGACTATAATCATCCTTGCTCTTCCGTTCTGGTGGAGGCTCACAAGTATCGAACGTATCGCGCTACCCTCGGTCCGTGTAAGGACGCAGCTCGACAGGAAACTCGTGTTTCCCCTAGATGTACAGCTTGACGCACCAAGCTTTGAAAGTAGTGCCCCTCATCTGGCGAGAGAGCTCAACGAAGTTCTTGCTCAGACCCTTCATGTTTCCCCTACGTGGAGAAACCTGGACATTCGGGTGGGTATTGGCGAAAATGCAGGTGCGAAGGATAGAATGGGGGGACAGACATCCAGTTGGTAACCAATGCTATAGAGGACCGAAGTCCGGCTTCAAATGCGTATACTGTTGTCCTCGGGGATTACACCGCCATCCAGCGCCCGAGACAGCTGGTTGTGAGCCCGGAGGATGCATCAGGTGGGTCATCTCGTGATTACTACATCCTCAGTGGCTCATTCATGGAACTTTTCTCCAGTTCAGCGGCTGGCCAGTATTTTGTCTGGGCTCCTTGCGCCGGAGATCTCCCCGATACAGGAACAACGCGTTATTCAATACAACGACCGCTACCGGCTTGCTTTCACGTTGCTGAACGAAAATGCCGCATCTGATCGTCTCATTAATTCTTGGGACATTCAACCTGCGATTGTAGGAAAGAAGTTGTCTCGTTTCATTTGAATTCCGATGGTTGACCAATCAGCCTGCAGACCATCTGTTTCCAATTCTTTCCCAATTGAGTGTGCTCCATAATACCACCGTCGAAAGTCAGGTCCAATACCATGCACCACTGGCGTTCGAACCTATGCAATTCACTGATGGCAATACGTCCTTTCACGGCGTCACTCCTGAGGATCTGACCGTGTTCATTAACTCCGCTGAATGGTCATTGTGTAATTATCCCGTTCGCTGGACGTCCGGGATAAGAGTTTTGACGTGTATCTCAGCTTCCAGTGTCTCCAATGACCCTGTGCTCCATTTTGTGTTGTTTGTACCGTCGTCATCCCGGCAGCCTCTCTGTATCCTTGACGCACACGGTAAGCGTTCATTACATTATAAATGACCAGGCGGCTGGAGCGATTTCAGGGTCACCTACGAATCAGAACGCATTTCTTCTGCCCCAGTGGGGCGGTATCTTCATTCTAAACAGGGATCCACAGGATGCAATAATGACACACTTGACCGCAGCGGACCTGGTGCCTGTCTTTTCTGCTTTTTCTGATCAGCTGATTGCCTTGTTGGGTGTTCCTTCCCTTCCTCGTGGTGTGCAATCCGAAATGTCACAACTATCCGGCTGGCAATTGGATACCCTCCTGCGCCACCGAACCTCGGAGAATATTTTGAACAGCCAACAGACACTTTACAGCATCGTGAAACTTGTGGACCAGATTGGGGCTATGCCTGTCGACCAAAAGGTCAGGGGGGACGTACACAATGCGCTGGCAGCTCTCGAGGAGGTCTATATCCCATTTTGGTTCACCTCATACCGACACCCTAACGAGACAATTTTGTCATAGGCTTATCGATCCGCGGTGGAAACCCCTACGGTTCCTTTGCGATGGTCCAGTGAGGCTTTGTCGTTGGCTTCGCACGCTTTTTTTAATCCCGGCATGTTGGCAATGCTGTACTTCCCTGCCGAGCACAAATATGCTGTTTACACCCCCTTGTTTGCCTCTATCTCAGTGCCTCTGATAGTCGCGCTCGGAAGAGAGATTTATGCGTGGAGAAGGGAGCGTCGAGCGGCTAGGAATGGATGAGCCTGAGTATACTCTTTTCAGTGCAACAATTCTTGTAGTATTCTAGCCACTGCTGAATGAAAGGTTTCTGTGCCCTGTGACGCGTGTGTTTGCACTGCAACAAACGCGTACCCAACGCCATTCCTGGACCCTAGAAGGGGACAGGTTTAAAAACAAAGATGAGTCTGGCGAGCACGTTGATCACAGCCGACACTTAGTCTGTCACGTGATGGCCACGATCGACGTCAGTGCGGTCACTGCGGTATGCCGCTGTGCTAGGCGGCGCTACAACTGCAACTAGCCTGGTCTTGACAACAGACAAGGCTGTTCTAATAATTCGTCACCATGAGCACGAACAAAGTGAACGTTGATGGCGTTATACTCTTTGAGCAACCATTTGTGCGCGTAAGTCAGACTGTCCTTCGAGTGGTCACCTTCCTCACCGAGACGCACACCAGGTACCCTACGAGAATTATCGCAAAGTATTTCGTGCATCTCAAAGGAACATCGAGCGCGAATTGGGCAGCGTACAGGCAACGTCGAACGAACTCCAGAAGCGTACAAAGGGCGAGGTCAACCTTGAGGATGCAGCCAAGACCGTTGATGGGATGATAGCGCGAGCGGAGAATCTCAAACGCAAGGTCGGGTCCTCGTGTATTGTGCGCCCCTCGTAGTGATCCATCAGATGCGTATTCTGTACAGCTTTCGGACCTGCAGGAAAACAATGGCAGGCCTACACTGGATGTTACACATGAACGGCTTCAGCATCTCGCGTTGATCGAGGCTCTGCCGACCACGAATTGCCCTGATTTTTCACGCTGGGCGGACACGCGGCTAGACCGATGGCTAGTCGACTGGACACTCCGCACGGGCCGAGAAAAAACCGCGAGGAAACTAGCCCTAGAGAGGGGTATTGAAGTACGTTAACCCTGTGGTCAGCCTCTGCTGGACCACACGTTGAAGCTTCAAATCATGCAGACCCTTGTGGATATTGATCTTTTCATGGATATTCACAGGATTGAACGCGCGCTCTTCCGGCACAGCTGTACCGAAGCTATAGCATGGTGTAGCGAAAATAAAACGGCGTTGAGGAAAAACAGGGTAAGTCCTGAGCTACGTCATCCTGTATCTTACGCAGCAATTTCCGGGACTTTGCAGAGCACTCTCGAGTTCGAACTTCGGCTTCAGGAATACATTGAATTAGCCCGCGCCCACAAAAGACCGGAAGCAATCATATATGCGAAAAAGTACCTTGTTCCGTGGCAGGAGACACACTTGGAGCAGATTACGCAAGCTATGGCACTCCTAGCAGTCCAGCCCTCAACCACTTGTGGACAGTACAGAGTTCGTGGCCCACCAAAGCATTTTTCCGCCGAGTCTCACAACGTTGTAGCGTCTCTACGACGAGTCCCGTTGGACCTCTTTGATTCAAACATTCCGTCTCGCTATTTATTCGTTGAACAGTTTGCCGACGGAACCGCTTTTGCATCTTGCGCTTTACGCTGGGCTCTCTTCCCTAAAGCTACCCGCTTGCTATGACCTCACGCACAATGTTGACTGTCCGGTGTGCGATCCCAATATTAGCATTCTCGGAAAAGAGGTGCCCTTCAGTCACCATGCCAACTCTACGATTGTTTGCTATCTGAGCGGTAAAATAATGGATGAGGATAACATGCCAATGGCCTTCCCTAATGGATACGTTTACTCAACAGAGGTATGATATGATTGCGCATTGTTCATGAAGCAGCACTTACGACTTCACCTGTCGCCTAGGCACTTGAAGAAATGGCCGCCAAGAACAACGGCAAAGTCATATGTCCGCGGTCTGGTCAAGTCTGCGACTTGACTGCGTTGAAAAAGGTTTTCATTTCTTAATCGTGACTAGGACGACGTTGCGTGTATAATTCTAGCATCCTTGACATTTCGCGGTGACACTGCCATGCCACTTTTCACAACACGTGTGGGTAGGTGTTGACTTCGGAAGCGATAACCATTACTATGGCTTTTGGCTTTTTGGACTTGTATGTAACGCGAACCCCAATGCACTACATCATTCTGCGGATAATGCGGAGTTTGTACCTGCCAACGTGCCTCAGAAGGTGAATCAAGATCTTTCCAATCCGGTACCGCTGTGCCGCTTTTCCCGCGATCCATAACGAGTGATGTGGCCACGAGTTTCTTTTTTCCCGTTGCACACAACGACGACTGGCGTTGACGCCTTCATTCACCTTCATTTTTAACGTCCTGGAAAGTTAGAAAAGGGCCACACGACTAATACTTTCATTCGTGGCTAAGACTTGCTTCCATGTACAAGCGCAAGCCTTCGTCTGTCTCTTGGAATGGCATAGAAAGACCCAGCGTGAAACCAAAGCAAAAAACTGTCAACTCGCTGACACTCTCTTGGAACGAGATACCCAAATGGCAGAGGGATAATGAATATATCTTGAGCGGATATCGTCCGTAAGTACCCCTGCTACGATGATTGGTAGTTTGTTCCGTCCGTTTTGGCGAGGGCTGAGTGTATACGGGTTTGTTCAGGGTGCAAAACAGGTGGCCTGGTTGCGTTGCCTCTATTTTCGGTTGTGAGTGGTTATATGTCCGTTCATATGGGCGCTCACAACGTTGCCAATTTCGAAATGGGCAGCCTTTCACAACGAGACTGGTGAGCCCAGCTAGTGTCTCGGCTCAGTATCCTTCGTAGTAAACGCAGATCTTCCCTATCCGATATGCACACAGTGAACATTCACAGTCACTTTTGGGGTGCAATACTTTTCGTGCTTTTACTTGCAACCTTTCAGACGAGACACGTGGGAGTGTACGAAACAACGACATGGATCGACACATGCGCTATTGCAGTTTTCCTTGTATCGGCTGTCTTCTGTCTGTCCGCCAGCGCTACGTTTCACACATCTACATGTCACTCCCAACGAGTGAGTTTTTCTCGAACTGAGCCAGTTCAATATACTGAAACCAGACAGGTCTCTGCTAAATGCCATGCCTTGGACTACATTGGGATCATAGGTCAGGACGATGGCATCACTTTGGCCCAACGCTGACCTGTCAGTAGTGCTTACCGTTGGGTCGTTCGTACCTTGCATTTTTTATGGTTTCTTCTGCGATCCCCTGTATCAGGCCTGTCATCTACTTGCTATCACATTCGCTGGTGTCTGTAAGTGCTCCTTAAAGTTTAACGGGCGCTCTATGACGTCGTGTCTGGTAGGTGCGACATACGTCGTCTTGAGTCCTGAATATGCCAAGCCAACCCATCGAGGCGCGAGAACCGGGGTGTTTATTGCCCTCGGATTATGTGCTGCTGTGCCTGTCACGCAACTGGTCACAAGACATGGTACAATGAAAGTATTCTCCGAGATGGGCTTTGGTTGGCTACTCACCTCGGGTACATTATACATAGTGGGTGCATTGATTTAGTGCGTCCTCCTCGTTCGCCGTGAACTTGCGTACCTGATGCGTTTTTGATTTCATTCCCGCTCAGCGCCAACCGCATTCCCGAGCGGATTGCACCCGGAAAGTTTGATTATCTTTTCGCCTCGCACCAGATTTTTCATGTCTGCGTAGTCATGGCTGCGCTGACTCATTGGTTCTCTGTGCTTACAGTGCTCGAATACAGGCACTCTGGGTTGGGAGGTGTATGTGACGCGTGATCAATTCACCGTGTTTTCCCACGCTACACAGACAAAACATGTGTGGTGGAAAATCTTCATCGGACCACTCGCCAAGCCCACACCCCAGTGATAAACGGAAATATACACGTTGGCGGGATGTTTGCGACGTTCCAACAAATGAATATGGATTGTCATTAGAAATTCGGTTGTGGAATCCCCGGCCTCTGAATCACTCGGAACCGCCCGCGATCACAATCTGCACCTATGAAGCTGTATCTGGCAAATTCTTTACTCCAACTAGACCAGATGCGCGGGCTTAGTGCTGGGACGATCAGCTTCCGACGGGAAGTGCTATGACGAATGAATGTGGTCCCTGGGCGCAAAGTTACCGCCGCACGAATACCTCGAGGCAACAAGCTTCGCCTTTTAGGTACTTTGGCCGTACTGCGCCTCAGGGTTGAAAATCCTGTCAACAGGTGCCACCGAACGTCGAACGTTCATGACTCATGGCGGACGGTGACTGAGAAAGGACTGGCTGGCACCCCGATGCTGCGTTTCCAAATGCGTTACAGGCTGACGGCTGCTTCCCGCTGCACGCGAGATTCATCTTAAGGGCACTCCCAAGATCACGGAACCGAGGATTTGATCGTCAAAAGTCTTGGCTGAATTTGGATTCCATCCAGCCGTGCAAGCGGCAGCAATACGGTAGGCACCTCGGCCATGAAGCATGTTGGTCTAATGTCAGGATTCACAGGGCTTCAACGTGCACCTGACTGGAATAGTTATAAGAGGTGGCATCAATCGTGTTCTGTCCCTCGCCGTCTTCCTCCCTTATCAAAAAGGCCTCCTGTATCTGAACCATGTATACAGTCGGCCTACAGTCGGCTGCCGATGCCTTTCTTATGTCGAGCCTCAAGGTCCAAGTGGTCTTGGCTCTCCTCATTCTTTTTGCACTCCTGGTGTTTGGTCATGGCTCGTCCAAGGACGACCTCTCCGCACAAACTCCTGTTTATTTGCCCGGTTCCCATCTCCTTGCCATCGCCCCGTTCTTTCAACGACGCTTTGACTTCCTCAACGATGGTTTCCGCAAGACGGGAGAGAAGCTATTTCAATTTAACATGCTGCGCGTTCGTGCCCTACTCACCTTTCGGACTCCAATGTGGGTTCCTAACGTAATATCTAGGAGACCGTCATCGTTGTATCCGGGGAATCGGCACGGAAAGCATTCTTCGCGAACAGGGCTTTCGATCTGACAGAAGGGTTCAAGGTTCTGTCTGGTGCGGTATGTGTTACTTTCCCTAGTCTATTTGCATAGGTTGTCATGTACCACCATTAGATCCCTATGGTCAAGGGCGTCACCTCCGAACTCCATGCCCGCCGAGTAGCCCTTATCCACAAACGTCTTGTTTCAATGCAGAAAAATGACCATCTCAGAGCGCGTACGTGTGGCTGACCTTCATTCGTGTATGTGGCTGATCTCTCTGATGCAGTAATTGCCCCCATTCTGGACGATTGTCACCAGGTTATGGACACTTGGGGAGGCAGTGGAACATTCGATCCCTTTGAGAAAATATATGAAGTATGTTTCTGAACGACAGCGTTGTATTACCGGTGGTTAATGGCTTCCCGTTCGTTCACGACAGCTCGTTTTCCAAACTACTGTACGCAGTATCGCCAGTCAAGAAATTGCAGACGATCCTGCACTGGTTGCGCGGCTCAAAAGCCTGTACGATATATTGGACAGCGGAACTACCCCGACGACTATTCTGCTTCCTTGGCTCCCTGCCCCGAGTATGCTCAAGAAATTACTCGCGACCAAGGAGGTGTACGATATCGTATCACGCGCCATTGATATTCGGCTGAAGAGTGGCAAGCCTCAGAACGACACGCTCCAGATGCTTATTGAGGCACAGGACGAGCGGCTGGTGATTGTGGGAGTGAGTGATCAGATGTCAGCCTTCTGGTACACCGTTGACTCGTCTCTAGTTCATAATGGGTTTGCTGGTCGCGGGCGCCAGAGCGACTGGTACCACAGCATCATGGCTCATCACCTTTCTTGGCGACAACCCGGAGTGGAAGGACAAAGCTATCCGTGAGATAGAAGGACTGCTATCGACGTACGGTCCGGAAGCAGCGCCCGGTTCTTCGCTCCCGTCGTATTTGGCGTCCATTCCGTTGGAAGCCTGGGAAGCAGAAACACCCGTTCTCGATGCCCTTATCCACGAGACACTTCGAATTGCTCAGCCACACACTGCCATGCGTCGCAACCTCGGACCTGACACAGTCATTGATTCCAAAACTATCCCTTCAGGGGCATACGTTGTTTATCCATTCTCGGACGTTCATCTTAACCCGGAACTATATCCCGATCCGTGGAAATTCGACCCGAGCCGCGAGGAGGCGAAGACGCCGTTCGGCTACGTTGGGTGGGGAGGTGGTGAGTGTGCACAGCGGCTGCATCATTACGTGGTTATTTTTTTGAAGCTGACACTTCGTATTCGCAGGTAAGACCATCTGCCTTGGCCAACGCTTGGCAAGAATGGAGCTCAAGCTCATTACCTCGATGATGCTATTGCGGTTCCGGTATTCGATAGTGGACTCGAGGGGAGCACGACCCGACCTTCTACCACGACCCAATTGGAACGATATCCTTTTATGTCGCCCCGACACAGACAGTTATTACCTTGCTTATGACAGGGTCGAACTATCATTATAGGTCATGCTGGACATTGACCACCGGACTCAACTCTGGACTCGTTTGTGCCACGACCTCGCATATCTTACGTCACTCAGCGCACGACTTTGGCAATTCAAAGCTAACGACGTTTTATTATTATATCTATCACTTTAAATAGTCTCTGGGATTCCGAACTAACTCGGGACCGTGCGCACTTTGATTATACATACATCACAACCATACAGTACCTGTTTTAGATATACCTATTCCTCCAGATACCGCTGTACTTTGAACTATCACATACCAAATGATTTTTGTGATTGCTGGATCTTGCAGTAGATTTTCCACATTTACCCGGGACCGTACTGCCATTAGGTACAGGGTCTGAATTGTCTAGAGTGATTAGTCATGTTCGGCGAGGTCCAGACAAGAACAGGTTGAGGTGCATCAAAAATGGCATGTAAAAGGACGCGTTTGAGCTTGTCTAGCATCAATACTGGTACGAATGATTGAATAATGTAAGTAGATTCGAGGGAAAACACAAAAAACGTCGCAAAGCATTTTCGCACGTCTGGAGGGGCAGATGTCACCTGAAGAAGAGCTTGTCCATTGACTTGACTCGTGTTGACCTGAGACGCGGTCGCGGTTTGTCGTCCTGTCCAGCCATGGAGAGGATCTGAGCTGCCCTGTCCTTCTCCTCTTGTCTTCTTCTCGCGATCCATTCTTCTCTGTCCCTTCTTTCCCTCTCTGCCAACCGGGACCGCTTCTCTCTCGATGGCTCCCACTTGCTCCGCAATATCCGGCGGACAGCTTCTGGACTGATCTTGAACTTGTCCGCGAGCACCGCACACGAGAATGTGTCCTCGTCGAACGCGTGCAGGGAACGAAGTCCGTCCATGGCATCGCGCGACAGTTTACGCGTGGGGTTCCAGCCATCTGGGAACGCCTTTTTGATCGTTTCGCGATGCCGTCGCCACTGCTCAGGGGTTGGAGCTGCGGCGGGGCGTTTTTTGGGCGGTGATGGAGGCTCGTCCTCGGTGAGATCGAGGGCCGGGGCGTCGTTGTCAAAGAGGAGAGAGGTGGGGGGAACGTGTCCGGCCAAATGCCAGTTGCGGGGTGGGATGCGCTGGGAGTACAAACGACGACCGGCGATGGGGAGCACTTGTTGGATTCGCAGAGACAGTGACATGGTCGGTGCAGAAAGGGTCCTTCACACTCCGCGATCAAGGGCTGTCGGCATTCCCCGATCGTGGGTGTGGTAGCACTTGTATCTAATATATCGAACCCCATCCTTTGACTACGACAACATGGCGGACGTGACCGACCAAGGTATCAGCCAAGGTCAGCCCTCCGTCCACCCGTAAATTATGATTTGAACCAGCATCGTGTTTGCCGATCCTCCAGCCTACTTGGACGTGCGTTCTGACAAATCCGACACTAATTGGTTACTTTTGGATTATGAGGTCAGGTTGCCTTTCTTTGCTGTGGGCTTGGCCTAACACGCCTTCATCACACGTACCAGTCCGATCGCTCAGACAAGCTTGTAGTCACAAAGACAGGCACAAGCGGCCTCCCTGAACTCCGAGACGCTTTTGATGACTCCAAGGCCTCTTACGGTTATGCACGCGTCACTTACTCCAACGACAAAGAATCCCAGCGCGAAAAGTTCGTTCTCGTGGTATGGATCGGATCGGGCTGCAAGGTGATGCGAAAAGGAAAGGTTGGTCTCCCGGTCCTCCGTTTACGTGCGACACCGCGTGTATCTGTCAGGCTATCGGCGCTGTGTTTTTTTTTTCCCCGGATGTATATCACACACCCATCCAACCCTAGTTGTGATGCCAACATGTCCAGCTTACTTTGTTCTTCCGCACATTCTAGATTTCTGTCCACACCGCAAATGTCAAGGAGGTGCTGCGTGTTTACTCAATCGAGGTGGCCGCTCGTGAAAAGGATGACTTGAAAGAGGAGCCCATCATCTCTAGGCTCCGCAAAGTGAGTGACGCATTCCGAATGCCACGTACCTACACCCATTTCTTGACACATCCGCCCAATGTAGGCCGGTGGCGCAAGCTATGATGGTGTTTAACAATGTTCCCTTATTGGTCTACTCGCACAGTGCTGTACAGTCGTGCATGTGAAATCTCCACCAAAGCTTGCGTCATATATCAGTGGCAACTAAGTTGACACTGCCGCGACATCAAAGGTCATATGTGGATATATTCACCATGCACGGTTGTATCAACACTCCTGGGCTCCGCCACAGGGTGAATTGTTCAGTTTGCGACGAGGGCAAACTTGGTTAGGTTTTGGATGCCCTCGTCTGTCAACCGCATGCCCATCCAGCCGTCCATGCGCTTAGCCGACAAAACTTTTTCGTAGAATGCAATGGACGGCTCATTCCACTGCCAATTCCTGAATGAATTCCCAAGTGTAGTCATTTCAGGCACATGAACCCACCGTGAGCACGGACCAATCAAGACGTCCGCAATTCTGTCAGGGAAAAAGGTAGTTGACCCACATGGCAAAAGGAGAGGTAATAAGTAGACTACCTTGTCCTGCGCCACCTTGGCAAGCTCGGCGAACAGAGCCTTGCCGATCCCTTTATTCCTGGTCTCTGGTTTCACAAACAAGTCCTCAAGCTGTATTGGGTGTCCGTGCCAAATGTGGACATGGTGACTGTGCGCACGTACGTACAACCCTGGTCTCCCTGTCCAGGTGGAAAAATTGAAAAAGTAGAGGGCCATGCCCAAGGGTACCCCAGGGTCCTCTGGAGTGCCTTGGAACGCGAGGAGGGCATGTGCATACCCCTTTTCGAAGATATTTTCTCTGAACTGCGGAGGGTGTGGGGTGGGTGACTGTAACAGACAGGGGTGCCTACCAGCTCCCGGGTGGCCTTTGCGGACTCTGGCTCCTTCTCATATGTGGCCTACGCAAAATGTTAATGCTGATCACGCGGTGCGCAGCACTGGCAGAGGCATACCAGATCGCGGACAAGCTGCAGGAGCGTGTCCTGATGAGCTGGTCAGCGACGGAGGCGGCCGCGAGGTGAATACGCACGACATCGTCGACGGTGGCGGGACGAATGTAGAATTGAATGGTTGACATGGTCGAGAGATTATCTTATCTGCACCCGCCGCTGGGAACCGGGTCGTTTGTGTACACGTATTTGGGTGCAAACCTTGTTCGTGACTTTTCATCGACGTACACCTGCCCTGTCCCTGCCCCCTCCCTCCGCAGGCCCATCTCTGATCCTCGTCCACCGCCCCTCATGGATCCCGTAAAATTGGCCAAACTGCAGGCCCAGGCTGCGGCTAACCGGCTTGGTGAGCAATTTTTGGCCAGCCATGCCCGCGGTGTGACCATCACAGCATCTCTGCGTCTTTGCCCCAAAAACCATCGCTTAACATGTTCCAGGTGGAAAGGGTACCATGCGTCGGAAAGTAGTCCGAAAAACCAAACCCTCTGCCGCACAAGACGACAAAAAACTACAGGCTGCCCTCAAGAAACTTAATGTACAACCTATCCCCGGAGTAGAGGAAGTAAACATGTTCAGAGAGGACGGAAACGTACTACATTTCACCGCTCCAAAAGGCACGTCCTCCTCCTGATCCCATCTTGAATCCACCGCCTGTACGCATCCCCGATGTTTATTTTTTCACCCACCGCGACGTGTTCCTTCGGATGAAGTGATCTGGGGTATTAATTTCGTGTTGCTATTTGAACAGTTCACGCCGCGGTGTCCGCCAACACGTTTGCGATTTATGGCGCGGGACACGTAAAGGAGCTCACAGAACTCGTCCCTGGTATTCTTAACCAGCTCGGCCCGGATTCCCTCGCATCACTGCGCAAGCTCGCAGAATCCTACCAAGCAATCCAACAAGGGCAACAGAGGCCGGCAGCAGGAGATGTTGAGGACGGTGACGATGACGTTCCCGATCTCGTCGAGAACTTTGAGGTCGAGGGCGAGCAGGCGACCGCGGCGGCGGCCGATGACAAGGAAAAACTGGACGACGTGAACTGAGCACACGTGAGGAGGGCGTAGTTTGGGTTTGCGAGCAAGGGTTACTGACTGGCGGTCTATCATCGTTGGCGGGCAAGGGGGATTACCAAAACGAGAACGGAATTTCGGATGGTGATAGCTCTGCCTGTCGACTCCTCTTTCATGGTTCGATGACCTTTTTTCTCTCTTCTCTGATGTTCGACTTGTGGTCCGCGATGATTGTATCAAAAGGTCTTGCACCCGTTTGCTCGTATTCTGCTCACACTTACTCGGTTTGCTTCTGTTTGTTTTTACCACGTCTTTTTTTCGTCGTTGCACCTGTCCCATGCGATTGATGACCCTACTTACCAAGTCCAATGTTCGCACTGTATTTGTCTCCAACTGTGGAATCCCGTCTAGGGTGTTGTAGGTCGACCTTGGTACACCTTCCCCAGGCATTACCCTAGTCAAAGGGACTTTGGATGGTTGATCGATTGCTGCGGTCCATGCCCACCCTGCGGACAACGTGCTGCAGGGAAGAGACACGTATCCATTTCAATTTTGAGCGCGTACTGCAGACCGCCATGAAAACACAGTAGTATGCATAAATATAAAGTCATGTTAATAGTCGGCTCGACAACCGAGTCGGCTGAATCGTTATCACGCGACCAACATGGTGCACGCGACATTCGTTGCTCCATCGTGCAAGTCCATGTCGCTTTACCGATATTGCAAGCTGTGACCTGGAGGTGGGGGCGGAGGCGGGCGAGCTCCGAGATTCAATATTCGATATCGAACAAGATCGAGGCAGTCGATCGCGGTTAACAGTACTACGTTTCAGACTGGCTTGGTAATAAAGGCTATACACGAGCGCGCGACGGCTATCGAGGGACAACGAACTCAGTCATCGTGCGCAGGTCAGCTCGAGTAGGTAATAAATCTAGTGAAAACAACTCACCTCGGCAGACAACGGACCGAGGCGCTCGTTCCTACGAAGGCGTCTTATACACGAATGCCGACGCAATATGGAAGACATAAGAGCGACGACGACAATACGGGGGCTGGGCAGGAACGCAGGTCGAACAATAATGCTCGGGCCAGGGCTAGCCTCGAACGTTATCGTATCGTAAAAGGCTGAAAAGCAGGGGAATGAACGTGGTCGACGCTCGATCGTGAAAAGAAGAGCGTCTTCCTACCTAAGCAGCTGCCTACGGGACGCCGGGCCGCTATAGCGGATCGGGCTGCGCCGGTGCTTGTCTATGTGCCAATACTTGTCATTCCACAGCCCTCCAGGCACCCCCGGACCCGCAAGAATCCGGATTGTTCTCCGAGTCTGTCACTCGTACAATAGTGACTTGGCTGAGAAGGCAGCCACATGAACGTGGATTTAGTGGCGAAAATGATGCCAACTGTATCGCAAACAAACTCAAACACGAGTTTATGAGGCTCGAAATCAGCTCACAATGCGGACGAACCAGACCGCAGCTGACAGACATTTCTGAAAGCGGGTCCAGGAACCGAAAGGTTCAGGAATATCTGACACGGCCCTTCAAGTTGCCCCCATTGTCGCAGGGCAGTGGTTGCGTTCGGTTCTTGCCGAGTTGCTACTGGAAGTCCCACGATCATTCAGATCTTGTCACCCCAGTCATTAGTCTCTATTCGTTCCATCCTGCGAAGTGGATCTTACCTTCAAGTTGTCCCCTCAACTGAGCCGACGATGCAGTCTCCGCAGTCTTCACTTGTCATAGGTCTTGACGTCGTCGTGTCGCCCGATGAGTCCAGGAAATTCACCCGCTTCGAGATGCACGGTGAGTGGCACCTCATGTAGTTTTTCGACGACACTTTGCCATTCTTAGACATCCATTTCCCCAGGGGCGATCGAACCGACGCAATGTGGGGAGCCCCACATGCATACAGCGTTGTCGTCCTCCCTGAAGATTCTTGGGGCGTCGGCGGCTCGGCCGATGGTATAGCGTTGTGGGCTGGAACGCAGTCTGCGATTACTCCGCGGCATACGCCACGTTCTACATCGATTACGATTTAGTGGGTCATGGAATGACGTTCACCATCGGTCGGGGTGAGATCGTGAGTCATCGAGATGTTGCCCTTTTCGAATGGCGCGACGCCGCGCGCGTGTTCTTGTCCCTTGCCAAAGTGGAATGCTGGGCCACGGGTAGATGGAGGTACTTTGCCCGTGCAATGAACACGGGAGACCGAGTTGCCTTCGCCTGTGGCTTTATATTCCACTTTCCCTCCCGAGGATAGACTGATGATCAAAAAACGGTGATCGATGCTACGCACGAATAGATTGGCCGTGCCACCTAGGTTGCCTAGCGTTTGATAGGCCGCGATCCCGAGGAGTTTTTCGCGGATGTGGGTCGAGCATGGCACTGGATGTCTGGTGACCCTCAGTCACGCTGGTAAGCATCCGCGATCTGATGTGCAAAGTTAACCTTGCTATCAGTGCCGCGTCGGCGACGATCGGCCCGGAAAAGGGCACCATTCATCTCACGCTCGCATCCGTCAATAATGCGGTGTTGGATACTATGTTTGCAACGTCGCGAAAGAAGAAGCTTTGGAAGCTTATCGCGGACATGACCCCCGTGCGTCGCATCGTCTTCTCACATAAAATTAGTTCATGAATGCGCATTTCGGTACTGGGTGTTACACCTCATCAACCTCGTGGATGCTAGGAAGCATGTGAACGTAATAGCGTTTCGGCACATTACTGATACTACTCGCACGTGAGAGGAAGCACTGGCGATACTGAAACCGAGGGAAGGAGAGAGAAGGGCATATGTAAACGAGGTACGTGCAAGCTCCATTTGGCTGACATTTTGTCAGCTGCAGGGGGACTTCGTTGCAACAACACACAGCTTCTATCAGTTGAACGACTACCTTCTTTGGCCTTGCCAAGCTAATAATAGGGCTATTCGATTGTAAATCTCATCTCACCAGATGTCACGGGGCTGGCTAACGGGACGAGTCCATCCAATGATTGTGAACCGTATTCCCTAACTTTGTGCAGAGGTATTAGCCCAGCTGTGTCAGCCGGGGCTTGAATTCCGACGTCGACTGCGCGACCTGTAGAGTGAGATGAGGTGTGAAAGGACCCAATTCCTGTCTGATATCTACTGCACACGATTGATTAGGCTATTCTATTCCGATGAAAAGGTTGGACATCTCACGAGAGAAGCCGTCTAGGATGGGTGGACTCACTTCGAGATGAAAGTCAGCCTCGCTCGGGATTTGCGGCGGGGGGAAATGATCAGACGTATCATCGATGGCCCGAAGAATTATTCTGCTGGTATGTGATGATTTAGCGATGTGACGTACGCACATGACACGTCGATTAGACAAGCCTGAGCGCCTCTGCGATCCGAATAGTCCTGAGTTGACAGGGAGGAACGCAGGTCCGACGGGAGCGGTACTGATGATTGATGGCGAACCAGGTGTTGAGGCTGTGAAAGCAGTCGAAGAGATCCGACCATGGTGCATGCGTCGACTGATGCTGACTGTCAGACACTGACGTTAGGTTCATTCAAGAACCGACGGCACCGGACGATATCTAGGACACGAGGCGATCAGACGGGCACTCGCACCGTACGGAATCGGTGTTGCAACGGGGGAACATGCACACAACAGGATGTCATTCAAACCAGACGGAAGTGGTGGACGCCGCGCAGATTGAGGCGTGTAGGCTGGATGGGGTGAGCGAGGTGCTTGGTGTACTTCTGATGGCGGCCACTGAGTGGGACGGTCTCTTTGATGTCGGGCGGGACTGATACATTGATTCGGCATGTTGGTGTGTCTGCACGCGGGTGATGTCGGGCTCTGCGAACACGTTATTCGCCTGAGTACTAGAGCATGCTGGCCCGTCACGTCATTATCGGGGTTATCGGCGTCGTACAGCTTGATCGACAATAGGGCGATCTCTGGACGGAACGTTGAACCAATTGCAGGAGCATTTTGTGTACCCGTGCTCGATTAATAGGCGGGGGCGATGCGTCGTTCCGGAAAACGAGAAGGAAGGATACAGGATGGTGGAGCGGCGGAAATGGAGGTATTTCTGACACGAGACCAGGACGGAGATGCACGCGGGGATGAATTTTCGAACGGGACAGAAGGAAAGTAAATAGGGGTGTTTGTATATGTTTGTGTATGGATCACGTGATGCCTTAGATAGTTGGTGGAGAGTTTTTGATGAGGATCACAAGTTTAGCGAGGACCATGGCGTACGACGAGCAGCGGACATTCGGCACACGGCCGACGATGCAAAACGCCATGCACGTCGAGCACGATGGCCAACGGATGT
The DNA here is from genome assembly GCA_038092515.1 of Boletus subparvulus. NCBI lineage: Eukaryota > Fungi > Basidiomycota > Agaricomycetes > Boletales > Boletaceae > Boletus > Boletus subparvulus. The sequence goes on from JBBPQL010000021.1 coordinate 91,268, forward strand.
ACGGACCCGGGCAGTCGATCGGGTTCCAGTACACGCACGTGTCGCCGCCTCCGACTCGGGGGTACGCGCCAACTGGTATCCACATGGCCGGTCCGTCTCGCCGACCCCTCCCCACACCGCGCACCCGCCCCGAGTCGATGCCGCCGCCACCCCGCCAGCACCCGCTCGTCGTACAGGCACCCGCCCCGTCCCGTCCCGCCATCCTCGCACCCTCCGCCACGCTCGCAGTATCCCCGACAGCACCGCCTTCACGGCGTCCCCTCCCCACCCCCGCCCTCCCAGCGGCCAGACCCCCCAAGCATGGCAGCATCGATCTCACCGCCAGACCCCCAAGCCCAGTCAAGTCCAGCGTCAACGCCTACCCGGATCGCGATCTCCGCATTCCCAGCTCCCTTTCCCGCCGCACAGCACCTCTTCCAGACGTCAACCAACGTCCTCTCCCTCCCCCCGCCGTCCCCCTCTCCGCCCCGCCACCGACGTGGCCCCGCGCATCCCGCTCCGATACGCACGAGATGCACCAATCCAACTCTGCCCCGCTCTGGAATCGCAATCTTCCTGCAACTTCCTCCGCGCCGATCGGAGCGAACGTAATCGAGCGCAGAAGCACTGTCTCGGGCGTCTTCCCACACGCTGTCCTCCCCACCGCTGTCCCTCCACTGCGTCCCGACCGCCGTGCAGAGAGCCCCGAGCGCGCACAGCCAGCCCAGAGACCCCAGTTCTCTCCCTCTCGTCGGCCCCTTCCTTCCTCTCCCACAGAGCCACCTCACGTTCCATCCATCCACCAGCGTGTCCCTGCTTCTTCGGAAGATGAACGCGAACCATCCTCTCCTTCCGACACTTCCTCGCTTTCTGACCGGGACCCCTACCAACCGATGACCTTTGCTGATCCCATGCAGGTAGAAGAAGACGAGCACGAGATCATGTTTGCAAGGAACACGCATACCCCGAGTCCCCAGTACGGGATCAGAGATTTACCCAGTCGTTCCCGGATAGCCATCGCAAATCGTGACGACAGTCAGAACGCCAACACGGCTGCCTCTGATACTCAGCACGAACAGACCACCCGCTCGCACCCTGTGCGCTCTGCGACACTCCCTCAGCCGCCCCTTTCGAGCTCGAGCACCCCACAGGGTCAACCCCAAACCACCGGCCTCCCGCAAAGTCCACGAGCGCGCATGTCACCTCCAGTACCCAGTCCATTCACTCCATTCCCTGATCGTAGTCCCGGTACTCCCTCAGGAGAACATCAGTCTCTCACCCTCCGCTTCGCCTCCATGGATTTAGCGGAGGAACGCGAGCGAGAAAGGGAAAGACAAACTCAGCAGGAAGTGCCAAGTCCTACTCCGGCTCAGAGTCCCATTCGAGCAGCTCCTGGTCCTACCAGCCCTGTGCGCCAACAGCCAGGGTGGCCTGCTAACGTCCCCCCTCTTCCACGCACACCAGGAAGCACTCGCCGTTTCTTTGGTACGACGGATGTCCCGAGTGAGTTTGCGTTACCCAACATTAGATTTACGACATCTCACGCGTGCCTTGTTCTCCAAGTAGTGCAGAGTCAGCCAGTCAAGCCAAACGGGATATCTTCGCCATCTCCACCATCGTTACCAACGAGCCCAACACACCCGGCGCGCTCCTTTTCGTCATCTCCGAATCCCAACTCCGCGTTTGATCGGAATTCCTTTGCACAGCAGTCAACTCGGCAGCAGGTCTCGCAGTCGAGCGAACGCCAGCTTCAAAAACAGCGTGCAAGGGATTCCGACATTGATTTGGATGATGCGCCGCCGCCTTCTTTGCGCCGATCCCCTTCACCTATCCGTCAGGGCTTCGCTCGGGCTCCGGAATTTGAAATCACGAACGATGCACCGCCGAAAAGGCAATGGACACCCAGTCATGATGTCATATCTCGAACTGGTAACGCAAGTGGGAACGGCACGCGCACTCCATACGCAGGATTCCGTGCAGGGTCACAGTCCCCAGAAAGAAGGGGGCAATCGCTGACCCAGCCTCCAGTCCAATCACCGACTCAACCCCAGCGAACAACGGTACCAAGGATATCACTTCCAGATGGACAGTACGATAATGATAGCGATGTAGACGACGATGGTCCCAGTATCGTTATTTCTGGGCCTGGAGGTGGCTCTAGTGTTTCAGTTTCGGCACCTGGCACGCCTGCTATTTCGATCTCTGAGGCGCCTAGTATCACGGTCTCGGAACATGGAGCGCCTGCGATTTCGGTATCGGTTTCAGACTCGGCTCAGCCACAGAGACCGGGTGGCGGCTTCGGATCTCGACATACCCAAATTCAAGAGTCATCTCCTTCGCGTTCCGCTCCCGGGCGTGGCCCCGCATCTAAACGCGGTCTCCCTCCCCCTCCTTCCCCTATGCGTACCAACGGCCTCTCGTGCGGGGGCTGCAATGGTCCCATTATTGGTCGTATCGTGAGTGCCATGAGTCAACGGTGGCACCCTAACTGCTTCAAATGTACCACCTGCAACGAACTCTTGGAGCACGTGAGTAGTTATGAACGTGATGGGAGGCCGTATTGTCACTTGGACTATCACGAGGTCTGTATTGTGTCATTGCGTTGCGATGACGACTGATGCGCGTCCGTATATGACTCGAACAGACTTTTGCTCCTCGTTGTTTCCACTGCAAGACGGCCATCATCGACGAACGGTTCATCACGCTCGACGATCCCGCCCTCGGTACACGTACTTACCACGAACAGCACTTTTTCTGTGCTGAATGCGGGGACCCGTTCCTTTCGCCAAGCGGTTCGCTTCCGCCTTCCGTCGCGCGCACGGGCGAGTTGAACCTCACTGGCGATGGCGAGTTCGTCGACGACGATGTTGGCTTCACGGTGTACAAGGGACACCCGTATTGCGAGGCCTGCCATGTGCGGCTTCGGCTGCCAAAATGTAGTGCGTGTAAGAAGAGCATCAGGGATGGTGTCAGAGCTGTGGAGGCGTTGGGAGGCAAGTGGTGTTGGCGATGCTTCGTTTGCGACGTGAGCTGAGACCTCGTTCATCTTTCTCGACGTGAACTGACGCGGGAATGGGTAGGGCTGCAAGAATCCGTTCGAGGATCCATCCTTTTTCTTGCGGCACGACAAGCCGTTTTGTGAGCCTTGTTTCAGTTTGATCTTGAGGAACGAAGTGTGAAGACTTGATGAGCGTCGAACGTCTCGATAGGACGACTACCTTTTTAGAATTGATTAATGGTATGGTTTATTCCCATCTTGCTTGATTATATGATATCCCATCATTGTTCTTGCTGTTGTCGTGTATACATACAGGTGTTGTATTTATGTATAGATTTTCAAGTTGAGCTATAGGCCACTGAATGAGTGTTTGACATCCAAAACCTCTGATCCCACCCCACACTGAGTACACATCCTCGGCCCCCCAATAGGGTTCCAGATTATCTATCTCTTTTTGCAATATAGAACAACATATCAATAACACTGTATTACTGCCCTGGTGCTGTAGCTGAAGGAGATCATTTGCCCCAGACAGTTGGCGGAGTACTGAAAACTAGGGCTTCCTGCCGGGCCCCGGCCAGGATATAACTAATGTATGTGACAATGTTCGAAGTCGTCCCAACCAGGTGGGTGCATCTTAGGTGACCCAATCATCACCACACACATGGGTCATCACCAAAGTAGTTCCCTGCCAGAGCAGATTCGGTGTCCCATGCACCAGGTAACATGCGGTGCAGCTTATACCTTTGTATGATTTCCGATACGGCGCTCGGATCGCCCTCTGTCTGGTGGAGGAGCCCGATATCAGGAAGAGGCGGCAGGTTCTGAAACGCGAGGCGCGCCACGCCGACCTGCGCCAGATAATCCGCAACGGGCACGCGCGGCGGATACTTGCTCTCCCGTTCGACGACGCGCTCGATGGAGCCGTGTTCCCTGATAAACTTGAGCGCGCGGTTCGGTCCGACGTGCTTTATCCGCTGCGAAAAGTCGGTGCCGAGGAGGAGCGCAAAGTCGACGTAGCGCGCGCGGTCGAGCTGGAGGGTGTCGCGGACGGCGTCGCCGTGGACGACGACGATGGGGGATTCGCGCGCGGTGATGCCGCGCAGCATGGGGGCCTCGTAGACGAGCACGTCGGTGTCCTCGCTCACGACGTAGTCGGCGTGACCGTGGGTGACGAGGGCACACGCGAGCGCTTCGGCCTCGAAGGGGCCCGAGGACTCGATGCACGGGACGCCCATGGCACGCAGGAGTTCCTTGCACTCGTCGTATGTCTGTGACGTCGGGGAGTTGCTCCGACGTTGATACGACCGGGAGATGACGGTGCTCTTCTCGGCGAGCGTTATCAGCGCGGACTCGGTTTCGAGTGGGGCGTCGGACGATGGGTCAGAGAGGACGTTCCAAATGTGGCCCTCATCAAGCGTCATCTGGAGTTGTTGCTTGGACATGGCGTAGTCGATCCTGGCGTCAAGATCGGGGCTGTCTGCTGGTGTAGCGTGGTGCGGGATCTCGGGCCCTTCGAGAGATGGAGGCATGGATGCGAGCTGAGTGATGCATTGGCTGTATTCGGAATATAATATGGAGAGTTCCGATTGAAATGATTCGATGGACTCCGGGAGCGGATAAGGCGTTGCCGGTGTGGGCTGCACCGCGGCGTTCCAGTGGACAAATGGAAGGGTTGGAAAAACATCATGATGAGGGTCATCAAAGAGGTCGCAAGAGCCGATTTTGTCGTCTGTGGGATCATCTAGATGTGCTGATGGTGGCACGTAGTGTGGTTCGGATCTAGATGTCGAGGGTGATGCGGCGACCAAGGCCTCCTGCAAGTCGCGTATCTCCATTCCGCCGTGTGAGAAGAAGTAAGCATTATGGGGTGGTGGCGAAGTATGGTCAGGGTGGGATGTGATGCGGGTGGAGGGTGATGGAGGGTGCGGTGGGAGGGACGTCGGCGCAAGAAGCGTGGACCCTGACACATGCGCATCAAAGGGTGTATGAGCTGATCTGATACTGTCAAGGGCATCGTTGACACGTTGGCGATCTGTGCCAGGCAAGGCGCGGTAATACGGAAGAAGGCGCATCAGCTTCTCAAGTCTATGAAGTCTAGTTGATTCGATGAACCCGCGGGCTGCGTCTATCTTGCGCGATTCTCTACGGCGCTCGACCTTTTTGAAATGAGCACGGCGAAGGGTAAGAGGAAACGCGCTGACCTCGCGGGCCTTGGCTGCGCTGCGCTGTTTCCCATCGAAGACGCAGATGGCACGTATGTCAGCGTCCCTCAGTTCTGTGAGTATGCGATGCCAGCCGAGGATATGCCTGTGGGGGTGTGGCATGGGTGCGAAATGGAGGCGTTGAGTGACGAGGGTGCCATCGCTGTCGACGACTGGGTGAGCTGCGGGAGGGCGGCGGGGGCGTGCTCACATGACGACTGTCTTTCCGCGCAGGGATGTGAGCCGGTCGGGGAGTGTCTTGAAGACGTGTGGACTGTGGACGGTTGGCCGCGGGCAGGAGCAGCAGGGAGGGCGCTCACCAGGTCTTTAGGAGGAACGGGGTGATGCCCAGCACGCCCATATGGATATCACACTAGTCACATTTCCAACTCCGCCTAGAGCCACGTCGTAGACGACGACCGCGCCCAGCGCACAGACCCGCCCACCATGTCCGTCATGCTCACAAAATTCGAGTCCAAGAGCAACCGCGTCAAAGGTCCGTGTCCCGTCCTCGGCCCGTCCACTCGTGTCCCACTCTCTCCAAGGGCTCGCATTCCACCCAACCCAGCCCCTCCTCGCCGCTGCCCTCCACAACGGCAGCGTGCAGCTATGGAACTACCGCATGGGTGTCCTGGTAGACAGATTCGAGGAGCATGAAGGTATCTCTTTCGCCCCAACATGGCACCCTCGTTGATGTTCTCCCACAAGGCCCTGTGCGAGGCGTCGCCATCCATCCCAGCAGAGCCCTCCTGGTCACAGGCGGCGACGACTACAAGATCAAAGTCTGGGGTCAGTGTCATGGATCCTTGCGCAGCTGGTTCTGATGCCCCGCAGACCTACGTCCCCAGAACCGTCGCTGCCTTTTCACGTTGCACGGCCACCTCGACTACGTCCGGACCGTCCAGTTTCACCACGAGATGCCTTGGATCGTAAGTCCCCGACGTCCTCTCAGCATGTCCATTCATCCACCCCACCGCAGCTCTCCGCATCCGACGACCAGACAATCCGCATATGGAACAGCACCTCGCGCAACTGTATCGCCATCCTTACCGGCCACTCACACTATGTCATGTCCGCCCAGTTCCATCCAAAGGACGATCTCATCGTCTCGACGTCCATGGACCAGACCGTACGCGTGTGGGACATATCCGGCTTGCGAAAGAGCACCCCCAGCACTGGTCCGAACAGTTTCGAGACGTTCGACACCTTCTCTACCGTAAAGTATGTCCTCGAGGGCCATGACCGAGGCGTCAATTTCGCCGCCTTCCACCCCACCCTTCCCCTCATCGTCTCCGCCGCCGACGATCGCACCATCAAGATCTGGAGGATGAGCGAAACAAAGGCTTGGGAGGTGGACTCTTGCAGAGGGCACTTCAACAACGTGTCCAATGCGCTCTTCCATCCTAAACACGAACTCATCGTTTCTTGTGGTGAAGACAAGACAGTGCGCGTATGGGACCTTGCAAAGCGCACCGCAATCCAGACCTTTAGGAGGGAACACGACCGATTCTGGGTCCTTGCCGCACATCCCAATCTCAACTTGTTTGCTGCGGGTACGATCGCGACACGTCCAGAGACGCTTTTACTAATATTCTGCCAAAGGTCACGACAGTGGACTCATTGTGTTCAAGCTCGAACGTGAGCGGCCTGCGTTTTCGGTCCATGCCGACTCATTGTATTACATTCGGGATAAATACGTGCGGGCATACGACTTCAATACCGGCTCGGATATCGGCCTTCTTAGCGTCCGCAAATTCGGTAGTCCCTATGTCCCTCCCCGGACGCTGAGTTACAACCCTGCAGAACGGGCCGTCATTACGACGATCTCTTCGGACAATGGTTTGTTCGAGTTATCTTCCCTGCCCGCGCAAACAAATGGAGAGGTCAAGGACTCGTCCGCGGATGGTAAGCGTAGTTCGGCTCACAGCGCGATTTTCGTGGCTAGGAACAGGTTTGCCGCCTTGAATAAGACCACACAGGTAAAGCGAACTTGTGACAGTCAACTACGTGGATGCTCAACGTTTCATTAGCTTATCGAGGTTCGCGATCTGTCAAACTCCGTGGTGAAGGGGATCAAGGCGCCAATACAGACCAACGAGGTATTCTACGGTGGGACTGCCTGTCTGATCCTGAGCTCGACGTCGTCGGTTGCTCTCTACGATATCCAACAACAGAAAATTATTGCCGAGCTGAATAGTCCACCTGTCAAGTATGTCGCCTGGAGCTCGGACGGGCAACTGGTAGCCTTGATGAGCAAGCACAGTGAGTGTTGAATCCGCGTTCTTCATTGCATTGTCGTAACCTCAATCCTGTAGCGATTACCATCGCCAATAAAAACTTTTCTCATAGCAGCCTGGTCCATGAAACTATTCGAATCAAATCTGGAGCCTGGGATGACACGGGCGTATTCATCTATTCTACCCTCAACCACATAAAATATTGCCTTCCTCAAGGGTATGTCTGACCTTACCGCATCACAACCATAGACACTAGCCTCATTTTTCTGATTGCTGAAGCGACAACGGGGTGATATGCACACTCGACAATCCTGTTTATCTCACGCGCATCAAGGGCAAAACCGCGCACTGCTTGGACCGTTCTGCGCGACCCCGAACAATCACGTTTGATCCTACGGAGTACCGGTTCAAGCTGGCCCTGCTCCGGAACAACCATGAAGAGATGCTACATATCATACGAACATCGACGCTGATTGGGCAGAGTATTATTGCATATCTGCAGCAAAAGGGGTTCCCCGAGGTAAACGCGAACATGTTTGTTTGGGACTGCTGTCTGACATCTGGCGATGGTCGTAGATCGCATTGCACTTCGTCCAGGACAAGAATACAAAGTTCGATCTTGCTATCGAATGTGGAAATCTCGATGTGGCATTGGAGAGCGCAAGAGCTATCGACCGACCAGATTGTTGGGAGCGTTTGGCGCAGCAAGCGCTCAAACAAGGAAACCACAAAGTAGCTGAAATTATAACCCATATTTCACAGTGAAATTGATTGTCCTATTACAGATCGTTGAAAAGGCATACCAACAGACCAAGAACTTTGATCGCTTGTCATTCTTGTATCTGGCTACTGGCAGCACGGATAAACTGTCGAAGATGCAAAAGATTGCGGCTGCGAGGGGGGATCCAATGTCGCGCTTTCATAATGCTTTGTATGCTGGTGACGTGCAAGGAAGAATTGCCGTCCTACGGGACGTGGGTCTTCGTACGTTTTTGTTTTGATATTTGGGCAGTTTCGTTGACCTGGATTGTAGACCCACTTGCTTACTTGACTGCGAAAACAAACGGCCTGGAAGAAGAGGCAGCCGAAATCCTTGAAGCTGCTGGTCTGAGCGAAGCGGACGTCGACGACGTTCCTTCATTCGGTCAGTCGACACTCAAACCACCACCCATTGTCACGTCCACTGCAAACCTCAACTGGCCGTCGATATCGATCGGCGAGAGCTTCTGGGACCGTGCACTCGCGAACGGCAACCTGGATGGGGATGGTGAAGTTCCTTACATCAATGGTATTGACGCCTCGGCTGCCGCCGCTTCCTCCGCACTCGATGATTGGGCAAAGGAAGAGGAGGTCCCTGAAGTTGATGCTGGTGAGGCTGGATGGGATCTTGATGCTGAAGATGCCGACGGCGAGACTCAGACGGAAGAAGAATTTGAGGATGCCGTCGGTGAGGACGAGGATGAAGGGACAGGTGCGACCCCCGGTGTGAGCGAGAACGAGCTTTGGGTACGCAACTCGCCGTTCGCAGCGGATCACGTTGCGGCAGGGTCTTTCGACACCGCCATGCAGGTGAGTTGACATGGAGTACGGTGTTTTCGGGCTATACTCAATGATGTTCAGTTACTGAACCGGCAATTTGGGGCTGTCAACTTCGCACCCCTCAAGCAACTGTTCCTCTATGTCTACCGGTCGTCGCACGCTTACGTCTCTCCCCTGGCATCCTTACCCCCTCTCCAGGTCCACATCAGACGCAATCCATCAGACACCTCGCCTGGGCGGGTCTTGCCTGTTGTGGTGCGATCCCTGCCGTCGGTACGAACCGAGCTCTCGGAAGGTTTCCGTTGCGTCTCAGGCAACAAGCTCCCTGAGGCTCAGGTTGTATTCCGATCTGTCCTGCAAACGTTGCTCTTGGTAGTGGTGTCTTCGGATGAGGAAGCAAAGGAGGTTCGTCAATTCACCTGCATCCCTTTTGATGACCCTGACTGGGTGGAAATTTCAGTGGCGCGACACCGTTGTTTCCGTACGCGAATACCTCCTCGGGGTCTCCATCGAATTGGAGCGACGACGCGTTACTCAGGACGAGCCGGACAATGTCCGTCGGCAGTTGGAGCTCGCGGCATACTTTACGCACTGTCAACTGCAACCGCCGCATATGCAAATAGCGTTACGAAGCGCAATTGGAGCGTTTGCAAAGGCTAACAACCACGCCACTGCTGCCAAGTTTGCAAGACGTCTATTAGATCTTAACCCGGACCCCAAAATTGTTGCGCAGGTGTGTTCTAAGGTACTCAAAGTGACGCCGTGTTGAGTTTCTCCACAGGCGCGCCAACGGATTGCGGCAGGCGATCGAAACCCCCGGAATGCAGTGGAGATTTCCTATGACGAGTTTACCGAATTTGATATCTGTGCAGCCACGTATACGCCGATTTACAAGGGGTCACCATCGGTACACTGCCCGTATACGGATGCGTCGTTCCTGCCCGAATTCAAGGGGAAACTAGATCCGCTTACGGAGGTGACGGAAATTGGGGTGACGGCGAGTGGTCTGCCTGCTCCACGGTGATGGCACTAGATAGAACGGGTAGGCTTCGTTGTAAATGATGATAATTTTGAGATGCATGACCAGTCATGTGATTCACAAACATGGCGTGACGGTGGCTCTGCATTTCTTTCATCTCAGCCATGGACGACGAAACCGATAACACGGCGGTCGACATCGACAACTTGCTGGATAGCCCAAAGCCGCCCTCGCAGCGACCGTCTCAGTCGACTGGGCAGGAGCAGACGCTGGAAGAAATTCTCGCGCAATCGTCGACGGATCTCATCCACACGTTTGCAGCCTCGATTAACCAAAGCGCGGTGAAGGAGGCGAGCAAGACGGAAGAGTTCAGGGAAGGTATCTGCAAGCGCAACGCGCATATATGCTGGTTTTTGTTGACCGACTACAGAGTTCAAACGGCGCTTGTTTCGGTCCATCATGAGGACGTACGTATGGTCGACGGCGCGGCTCGCACACGAAACGGAGTCGTCCGAGGGGAGACTCGCCAAGGGCGTGCAAGAGCTGTTGTCGGCGGAACGGGAGCAAGGCAGGTCATCTCCTCGCACTGTTACGATGCTTGGTAGCTCTGTGTGCGCTGGAACGAAGTGGGTGCTGACCTGGCTCGACAAGATCGACTTCGTGGGCGACTCTCGGAGCTGATGGCTGCGGTCAGCAGGGCGGTGGAGATGTTTGCAGGGTTTTGATGTACTACTGTAAAAGGAAATTTCCAAGTGACAACAATTGGACGTGTTGTCGAGCTCGCACGTCGCGTTGGAGTCGGCAAAAATGCAGTTGTACTAGGGTTCCCACCACGCGCGATTCCTTCCACAACCGACACAATGTCCCTGGGAAAGGGCCCCCACTGTTCATTCGTCTTGCTCGCCGAATTCGACATTGATAGTGGGGCTCAGCTCACCTACCAGTTCCCACAGCCGCTCGGGACTGATGAGGGGTGAGCCAGCCGCCGTGCCGTCCTCTCCCTGCGACTGATGCCCGCCCGATAGACTCCTCGCCAACCTGATGCTCCCCGATGGTGCCGAGCGACACCTCGAAGACTGGACCATCTTCTTCCTCAACCAGACCCCATTCAACACCATCTCCCCCGTCCTCGCGCTCGAGACCTCCGAATCCTCCGACGATCTCTCGAGCAACCCAGACGGCCACCCGGAGCTCATATACGTGCTGAACCTCGTCCGGACAAAACACGACAAGACGGCTCGGAGGTGCGTGCTCGTCCGAACCGATCGTGTGTTGTCTGACCGCGTTCGCAGAGGTGCCGTCGTAAAAGCGATGGCCATTTGCACGCGCCATCCGTTCATTCAGATCTTCAAGGCGAGTATCGCCGCGGTGTCGGCTCAGCCCTGTCCGCTCACGCTGCCCACAGCCCGTCCTCCTCCTCGCCCTGGACGACTACTTTTCCAACCCGTCGCAGGACTGTCTGGCCCGCCTGTTCGACGCCATCAACTCGATGTACGTCGCCGGCGCCCCCGAACTCACCCGATACGAGAAGCTCGTCATGCGCGCGTCCGAGCGCAAAGACATCTTTGGCGAAAAGTTTGCCTCTCCCAGGATCCCCGATCACATGCCCAACTCGAGCGGCTCCCACGGAAAACCGCAACACAAGACCACCTCGTCGACGGGGTCGCAGTCCAGCGAGGACGGGATACTCATTCGGCGTCATCCCCACGAGGGGACGCGCGAACGCTCCACGACCGAGAGCAGCGTGGCCAGTTCGCATCTGCACCAGCCTAACCCGTCCTCGCCGTCCGATTCGTCGTTTTCCCTGGGCGGGAGCGCGGTCTGGGTCGGCGATGAAAGCGCCATTCAAGACAATCAGGTTGGCGTTGCGATCGGAGGAGGACCCGGCAGCGTGACCTCGGGCACCCAGGCCAGCCGGGGTCGCAGGTCGACGGACGCGTCGTCCTCGTCGTCCAACGGTTTCGCTCGAGAACACAACGCCTACAACGGCGCGATACCCACGGCCTCGGACCCACAGTTGCGTTCTGGATTATCCAAGGATACCCATTTTTTCCAAACGAACATAGCGTACAAAGGACACCAGTTACCCATCAAGCTTCCCCTCGCCACGTTTCCCGAGGAAGTCGGTGATGTCAGTCCACGACTTCCTCTCTCTCGCGCGCGACGTGGACTGACGCTGCCCCAGTATTCCTTAATTCAGTTAATACAGACGTTTTCTGCCCCGCTTGTGACCGTTTCTGGACCGCACCATCCGCATTTACACACGAACGGAAATCTCACGCATCCCATAATAATTCTCTTTAATGCACTCGTCACCGGAAAACGGATTATCTTTCTAGGTCATAACATACCCGCAGGTCAAGTGGCCAACTATGTGTTGTCAGCATGTGCATTGGGTTCGGGGTGCGGCGCAATCTTGAGGGGTTTCATCGAACGTGCATTTCCGTATGCTGGCTTGGCGGGGGGTGAGGACTGGGTTACAACGTGAGTCGTCATTCGAGAGCATGAATGGATGCTGATGGCACGTGGGTCTGTAGACCAGCATACATTGCAGGCGTGACGAATCCGATCTTTGAAACGTCGGGATCATGGGACCTGTTGATGGACGTTGGGACCGGTCGCGTCGTAGTCTCCAAGGACATTCATATCTCTTTCCCCGTCGCCGCCACACCGCCGGCCATCGTTCCCCTCGTCGCTCGCATGGGTGTGATTCGTCCTGAAAACTCGGCGGCGAGCGAGGAAGAAATTGCACGGATAGCCACGCGCGACGGGGGCCAATCCAACCAGAAATCGGATTTTGCAGCACGGCCCGATAACTTGGATAATTTGTTCATCGAAGACGTGGGTGTTCTCTGGACGAATGTGCGCAAGTAAATTGACTCGTGCTTTCAAGCTCATTGCTGCCATCACGTCACACTTTGGTGAGACGCTGGTGAGGTTGCGGTTCACCGAATTCGTGAGTCGATTCGTGCGGCTTGCATCGAGGTACGAGGAAGTAGCGACTGGCTCGACGGCCTTGGGGTTCGCGAGCGTTCCTTTTGCTGAAAAAGTACTGGGGAGCGGTGTTGTCTATCCAGACGAACCCCTGGCGATGAAAGAATTGGCCGCCAACGCAAGCCGTGTTGAAGGTTGGCGAAGGACGAAAACCTATCAGTACTGCACGATCGTACGTGGTGAATGTGTCGTCCCGACGATATCTGACAGAGGGACAGGACTTTCAAAGGCATCGCGCCACGGACGCGATCCAAGGGTTCGATCTCTCACATCAACTTTCCCGCCTTCGCCTTGCGCGAAATATTTCGGATTCCGAGGTCGAGCTGATCGTCCGGTCCATTGCTGAGAACGTTCGGTCGTATGAACAGGTCGTCGAGGTATGTCGTCTGCTGGGAAATACGAGAGGAAATTTATTCGGCGTCATCGTATAGCTGTTGGCACATGTGCCTCCTCACGTCGGAGGACTACTGCCTCTCGGCTTTTGCTTATTCCATCAACACGAGTCCGTGCGAGAAGCGACCGTGGACATTTTCAACGAGCTGAGAACTCATCCGGTAATTTCGGTCGTCTCTGTACGCCGCACGACAGCTCATGTCACTTGCTTGGTCCCAGGTCGGCGTGATATCCCTCCAAGCACTCAATCACTTCCAGCGGTACGCTTACGTGCGACAAGCCTACGCGCGGGAATGTCGCGCAAAAGAGAGCGGGTCGAGCAAAGAGAGTGGATCGAGCGCCAATCACCTCGTTCCGCCGCCGCCGCCCGCCTCACGTACGCCTTCCAACCGAAGTGAGATCAGTCTGGGCGCATTTTGATTTTTCGCGCGTTTTCGACCCCGCCCTTGGCTTACTTTCGACCTTTGTTCCGTATATATCCCATTTTTTGTAGAGCTGGCTGTTACATGCCTATACCTTACCGGGGGGTCAATCGGACTTGATCAGGGGATCTAGTATCACAATGCATATTTTTCTAAAAAGTCAAGTACAGGGGGGCTGGGGCGGTTGAGCATTGGCTCGCAAGACATAACAAGCATCTCTCCCCAGTCCTAGCGAACTCGTGAGAGCAGGTGCGTTTCTAAACCATTGGCTCGGCATTCCGAGCGTACAAACGTGGGATACAGAACGACGTGAGGGACCAGAAGAGCGATGTCGCGTCTTCCGGATGTATGACGTACAACATGAATATCAGTATCGCAGCGATGACGGAGCCAGCGACCAGTGCGACTACTTTGTCGACGCTCTCGTATGCAACGAAGAGGAATTGGGCCGCGAGGAAGCCGACGCCCCACAGGTAACTCGCCCTCGGGAGACTGAATGCGACCGACGAGGGAAGGAACCCGACGATGCTCGATTTAGCGAACTGCAGGTAGCGCACCTGGAGAAAAAGTTAGCACGGGCGCAAGACGGAATCAGGACAGACGACGAACGCCGACGTCAGCGCCTAGACTTGGTTCCGCAAGTGGCTGGTGTCGGAGGTGGAGGCAGGATGCGGAGGCAATGCTGAGTGTGCAGGCAAGAACGGATGGGATGGACGTGTATAGCGTACCACCCTGCAGGTTGGCGAGGAGAATGCTGGCTCTGAACATTCTTTTTTGAGATCCCGTGGCAAAATGGGTACCCTTTGACTCACATGAACACTGCAAGGCTCTGCATTCAAAGGTCAGAAATGTCAACCCCGGGCGTAACATGCCAGCGTACCCATGATAAACTGGTTGTCCAATCAGCGAGGCAGACAGACATGAAGTGTGTCCATTGGTCCGCATATACGTATTCGTTCACGTATAGGTCATCCAGGTACTTAGTGTAACGTCGGGGAATGCCCCACATTAACACATTAGCCACGGTCGATAACCACTTGTGTTGGACATCATCAGTATACAAAACCTTCTGTAATCTGTCCAACTTGGCAGGCCACTGCCCATAAAAGTTGCCAAACCGTGAATACGCTGCAAATGAATGTTTAGCCCATGTATCCCTTTCCAAACCGCCAATCATACCTATAGCACCAGCGAGACGTGCTAATATAGCACAATCAGAAACAGAAAAGGGGGTACAGTTATTACTTACCGGCGTAACAGAGGGTATATCCATCCACGCGTTGTCCTGTGAGGTACCCGTGATGTCAAGAAAGTTCAGGATCGCACAGGACTGACCCACCTCTCTTCCTCGACAGCAGCTCCAGAAACTGTCGGCATTTATCTGCCGTAAAGGGGAACGTTGAGCCATTTGACGTCAATCTGTCTGTTGTCTAAGGTTAGCCGGTTCGATGAAACTGTACAGCTACCATATGTCTTACCCGCTTGACCATGAGAAATGATATTGCAAAGGTCATCCACTAATTGAGAAAATTGCTGTTCGTGGGACTCCTGATGCATTGGGTAAAATTCGACGTGTACCCAATATAGTTGCTCTTGCTTCACTTCTATCCGAGTATGAGACGGAGCGAACGCGTCGACGCGGACAGAACGCACCAATATGGGAAGCAGACGCTGCTGGCGGGATATTAAGAAATTCGGTACACACATCCTCGAGCCAGAACAACCCTCTTCCGACGTGGTCAACGAAGTAATAATTGCAGGACACGTGATCCGCTCGCAATTCCAAGAAGAGTTCGCATCGGGGAGGGAGTTTGATATCATGGCAGTCCAACTCCTCGTTTGCAGCCGCTATGTAATTGAGAATTCGATATTGTATCTGTACGTCCTCGATGTTTGCCTCGGTGACAACATCAAAAGCGAATTCGCCGGTCAGCACGAAGTAGAGCTGTCCCTCTGGCTGCACCAAGCGCCGCCATTGCGAGACCGAGGATGTACTTGTTTCAGCCAATGTGTCAGATGGGATTTGTGTCAAGCTCCACGGTGCTAGGACTGACCTGACGCGGGAGGTTGGTCCTCGGTTGATTACCTGAGGATGGAGCTGGACGCTGAAAGAAGAGTCGGTCACTTGTGCATGCAGCGGCCAAGTCTACTCACCAGGCCACTGAGCTGTCATACGGCGCATACCGCGAGGCATTCAACGAAGTCACGGGATAGAGCCTGCAGGGCGGTGTGATCTCCAACTTCAGTTCTTGGATACTGGTATCGTCTTGCATGAGTGAAAGACCACAGTTCTGATGTCTAACTTGGCTGAGGCAGAGGTCTCATACTTACCTGCGTTTTTAAAGCTGCCTGTAGGCGCCGCTTGGACCTCCTCGTCCAAGCAGATGTACTACACTGGTGAAAAGCAAAATCACCGTTAGCGGTGTCTGAGTCGCAAGCGAGACATGATAGATCTCTAGATATGTTTCACATAGAACTCCAGTGCAAGCAAGGTTTCTTTTCAAGTTGCAGCCGAGGGTCCTTGAAATTTCTTAAATATCGTTAATCGAAGAAATAGTAACCCGAAAAACTTACAAGCTGTGTCCGTACGTCGGTGTGTGTGCAGTTGGTCTATAGGTGTAGGCCAATTAGGTCCGTTGTGGGGTTCCCTCGGAGGATCGGATCCCACCCCACAGCTTGCTTAGTCTCCGTACCCCCGACGGGGATGGAACAACTACATCAACGTTGATTGAACATTCACAGAGCTTGCACAACAAGCTGTCACGGTGGGTCCGACATGTTCCAGTGAGCTGTCTGATGGCGCACACTGTGCAACCCGTGCGGCCGTGCCCCGAGACGGTTCGCACAATTGCATCTCGTCTTTGCCGTTGGTCCTGGTCTCCCAGACTGCATCGCAGCTGCCGGAACGACACAAACGGTCACGGCTAACACTTCAAGCTGTGGTGGCGGTGCGCACCGAGTTGCGACGCAAGCATTCAAATTGTTGGCCTTTCGCTGCGACACTCTCTACCTGTGCATACCTACGTAGATTGTCCACACCCATATCCTGCATGAGGTTCTGGCATCATGCACCATATGCATTCGCCAATTGGTCTCGTTGTGCCAGCACCGGCCTCACATTTCGGGTGCGTCTTGAGCGCTCGAGCGATAAAGCCGTCTCAGGCTCTTTTACCGGCCATCACAGTGCCTGGTGACCCGATCATTCAAGTTGGCAGCCAAGCCACATGATGAGCCTCCGGTGATCCTGCCAGCTACATACTGGCACTCGGCATCATACATTCGTTCCGGACATCACGCGTTCACCAGTGAAACTACGGCTGTTATCGCAGCTTGATCTTGGCAGAAGCACGTCGTTCGTACTCGGGGTGCCACGGCGCCTAGTGACCCCAGCAAAACGATATACCATGATCTTTGGTCGATGAAACCCGCGACAACTTACAAGCTCATCGTCGAAATAAATCCATCACTTGTCCGGGAGAATGGGCCTTCACCAAACTCCCCTGTGGGATAGTAGACCCGCTTCCTTTGTTGTCATTCCGACGGTGGTCAGAGCAGCTGAAGAGAAGAAAAAATGTGCTGCATAACGGGTTACGCCATGAATGATCAGCTTCGTTGTGCGATTATCAGAATGCCCCACATACGTCCATGATACCCAAAGATTTGTCGTCTCATTCTCTCCTTGGTGAGACATTTTCCCGAGAGTCACGCTTCCGTCTTCCCCCAGTCACAGGACCTCTCGTTTTACAGCCGACAGGGTCTGGTTCAGAGTTAGGTTCACCATCGGGATATCATAGTCATCTTCAGCGTCATTAAGTGAACACTGCCCACCCAATTTCCATTTTGCCAACGTAGCCGCTCAATCAAGGGTTCAAGAAGTTGATCATGAGAGGGTATCCTAGACTCATAAAAGGCGTCCTTGGGTACCCTCCAGGTTCTGCCACCACTCATTCTGTCGATCACCTACTGAACATCCTACTGAACATACTAACTTCGATGGCGGCTGTAAATGGAGAAGTTCATTCCAATTCGTACAAGCGTCGTGGGTAAGTTCGTGATCACGCTTCTGATCTATTCAGGACGTTTGAACCGGATCGATCAGAGAGCCAGCGCCAGTTCGCAATGATTCTGGATCTGAGCCCTACACTCCCCAGTCTGACGAGGAGGATACAGCTCAACAATCTGGCGGAAGGTCTGTCTGTTTATTCTTAGTGTTATTATTTTGGGATGGTAGATGAATGTACCGTTCTCATCAGATACAAAGGATTCGTTGGGCGCGGGGAGCAGGATAAACTATCATCAGGCCCCCGGGGTTCCAAAGAGTCCGTTACTTCATGTTACTGTCCTGGAAATCGAGTTTCATTGATCTTACTCGGATTCAGTGTACCCAAAGCACTCCAAGATGGTGCTCGGGTAGACAAGAGCGGGCACCAGTTAGTTGCTTTTCATCATACTCGTATCTCGGTGTGACTGAGGGTTCCATCTCGAAGACCCAACCCTAAAAATTACTCAGAAAGGGAAGTTAAAAAGTAGATGATTCGTGGGACTCCAAGCTTGTTCGTTCCGTTTCAGTAGTTCCTGTGAATCCTGTCCATGTCACATCCGTGTTCGTTCCGATTCTCGATGTTTGCTGTAAGTTCTGAGCATCGCTAGTGCGACGTCTCCTCGGCAATTTCAGACTTTCCCACAAAGTCGTGCGAATTCCCGTATGCGTTTGGTCTACGATTGGACGCCATGCGGCATGCATGCCAGTGCATCATGCTGCATGCACAACTTCCCGTCCGAACCTCTCAGCAAATGCAACAGTAGCTCCTGAGAGCTTTTACAGCACACAGGACGAGCTACATTGCCTCTGAGGATGCACAGGTATTCGCTTAAAATCATCCCTCTGCTCAGCTTGATCCACAGCTCCTCGTACTTGGACCTATATATGCGTGATCCAGCCTGAGCCCCATACTTTGTATCCGCGAGACTCAAATTCCCAGGTAGGTTCGTAGTCATTGTAGGTTCGGTGAGTCGAACTGATCGTAAACGGCCATGTGCAATGTAGCCAACGAATTTCCTGCTGTTAACTGCCATGCCTGGTTGCCTGTCGGAGCTGTTCAACCTGAGACGCAGGTAGGAAGCTCGAATCCACCTCCGAATGACTCGAACTGATTACAGGTCAGGCTTGTGCCTCGCGGGGAACAGGGTAACGTCCCAAGATCCTCGGCACCCTCCAGACCCCCCGCCTGGCAACAACAACCGCCTCAATCTGGCGGTGGCTCCTCGTCTGCCAACTTGAACAGTGGGTTCCGCCAAGGTCAGCATCAGACATCGGGTAATCACAACTATGCATCAGCTCAAGCTTCTGGGCACACGGGGTCGGGCAGGTATGTTGTCTCTTTTGAGTATTAGTTTCGTCCTAAAACGATCCCGAAGACCTGCTCGTAGCCATCGTTGAAATATATCTACTTCCCAAGTAAATGGTCGAGTCGTCTGACCTCGTAAAACACCAGTCGTTCAAGGATTTGGTTTGCGAGAATCTGGTCTGATAGAGCGACATAATCATGGCTTGTTTTCCGTTGCAGAAGGTTTCATAATTGTATATGAACAGGAAATTACCCCATAGACTCCCAGTGCCTCATATATTCCCAGGTTTGCCATCATATAGACATCTTTTATCTCGTACTATTCTTTTTTTTGTTTATTCACGATCTCGAATTCATACATATATCGACCATTTAACTTCATATCAACGGGACTTAATGAGCGGCGGGGGATTGGCAAGCCTTGGATGATTTTACAGCGAGCTTACACAGCCACGTTTCAATACCCTGTTTTATGCACCATGATCTAATGGTGATAACGTGCACCGTTTACCAAGTCTCAATGCATCCTGAAACAGGCAAGCCAGCTTCTTTCTCCCTTTGAGCCAGAACGGCTACTGCGCATGGTGTGATCAAAGCGGATCGGATTTTGGGTGATCAGTGCACGCCGCAAGATACTGGCCGGATGTCTGACCCGACTCACAGGAAAGGGTACTCTCGGTTCGAGCTCTTGATCGCAATGGTTACCGAGATAGGGGTCAGACCCGCCTAATGCGCCAACAACAAGCTGGCCAGGGGAGCCATGCATGCGTGTTCTTCTTGTCGCGCGTCTCGAGAATCGCGGCATTCATTCGCACGCGACGTTGGCGGGCTAAATCATCGGACAAGCGAAGAATGGAGATATCAATGTATCCCGACAATGACGGAGGCGTACTACCTCAGTGCTCGGTGGGTCCAACCGCGTGAGAGACAGGCATTCCATTGCACTGCACGTAGCTCCAAGTGAGCATTAGATTGCCATTATAACTTTCGTTCAAGTATGTGGGGATCTGCCATGCTATAATGGGGGGAAAGGGACGGTAGGTGAGCAAGTTGGACTCGCAGGTTGGGCCAGACCTTGCGGAGGCCCGATAAGCCTGAGTAAGCGACGCGTTCGAGGGCGAGGGCGAGGACGAGAGGGAATTCCGGACCGTGGCATTGGCCACTGCCGTCTGTACTTAGCGGCAACCCGTCACGGTGGAACACCGTGACAGTGACACCACGGTTGCGGTGCGCGGCCCGTGCCGCCACTGTTGCTCCGGCCGTGCCTCGCTCCCTCTGCTCCCTCAGTCCTACTGCGACGTGGCCCTTCGGGCTGCTCCGCTCCACTGGATCGCTCGCACGGGCGTGATTCGTACTGAAAACTCGGCGGCGAGCGAGGAAGAAATGGCACGGATAGCCACGCGCGACGGGGGCCAATCCAACCAGAAATCGGATTTTGCAGCACGGCCTAATCACCTGGATAATTAGTTCATCGAAGACGTAGTGCGTGCTCTCTTGACGGACGAAAGTGATTCATGCTCTCCACTGTCTCCAGCTCAGTTCTACATCACGTCACTCTCACACTTTGGTGAGGCTGCGGTTCGCGCCGAATCTGTGAGTCGATTCGTGCGGCTTGTATTGAGGTACGAAGAAGTAGCGACTGGCTCGACAGCCTTGGGATTCGCGACCATTCCTTTCGCTGAAAAGTCACTGGGGAGCAGTGTTGTATTTCGACACGAACCCCTGGCCGCCAACGTAAGCCGTATCGAGGGTTGTTGAAGGACAAAAACCTATCAGTACTGCGCAATCGTACGTACCATGTGGTAAATGTTTTTTAACCCGACCATATCTTACAGAGGGACAGGACTTTCAGGGGGTTCGATCTCGCACATCAACTTTGCCTCCTTCGTCTTGCGAGAAAATTTCCTGATCCCGAGGCCGAGTTACTCGTCTGCACCATTACTGAGAACGTTCGGTCGTATGAACAGGTCGTCAAGGTATGTTGTCTTTTTGTCTTCTGGAGGATACGAAAGGAAATTCATTTGGCATCATCGTACAGTTGTTGGTACATGTATCCCTCATGTTGGAGGACTACCGCCTCTCGGCTTTTGCTTATTCCATCAACAGACTCGCTAAAACTTGCGAGTCGGAGCACTGCTTGGTGGCAGTGCGCAAAGCCCGTCCGCAGGCACTGTTCGCGTGTCGGCTGCGACATTCCCTACCTGTGCATACCACCCATGTTCTGCATGAGGTTCTGGCATCATGCACCCATCCATTCGTCGATTGGTCTCGTTGGTGCCCGCACCGGCCTCACATTTCGGGTGCGTCTTGGGCGCTCGAGCGATAAAGAGCCACGTCTTAAATAATACCGGGCCATCATAGTACCTGGCGACCCGATCACAGGTTGGCAGCCAAGTCACATGACGAGCGTCCAGTTATCCTGCTAGCCACTGCCACTCGGAATCACGTATAACATTTGTTCCGGACATCACACGTTCACCAGTGAAACCACGACTACTATCACAGCTTGATCTTGGCAGAAGCACGTCATTCGTACTCAGGGTGCCACGGCGCCTAGTGACCCCAGCAAAACGATATACCATGATCTGGATCGACGAAACCCGCGACAATTTACAAGCTTATCGTCGGAATAAATCCATCGCTTACTCGGGAAAATGGGCTTTCACCAAACTCCCCTATGGGATAGTAGGCCCGCGTCCTTTGTTGTCATTCTGGAGGTGATCAGAGTAGCTAAAGAGAAGAAAAAATGTGTTGCATAACGGGTTACGCCATGAATGATCAGCTTCGTTTGCGATTATCAGAATGTCCGCATGCGTCTATGATACACAAAGATTTGTCGTCTCATTCTCTTCTTGGTGAGACGGTTTTTCTGAGAGTCACGCTTCTATCATTCCCCCAGTCACATGGTTCAGAGTAAGGTTCGCCATCGGGTTATCACCGTTATCTTCAGCGTCATTAAGTGACCACATGCTCACCCAATTTCCATTTTGCCAACGTAGCCGCTCAATCAAGGGTTCAAGAAGTTGATCGTGAGAGGGTATCCTAGACTCATAAAAGGCGTCCTTGGGTACCGTCCAGGTTCTACCACCACTCACTACACACTTTGTTGATCACCTATTGAACATCCTGACTTCGATGGCGGAAGCCCATTCCAGTTCGCACAAGTGTGACGAGTAAGTCAGTGATCATGCTTCCGATCTATTCAGGATGTATGAACCAGGTCGATCAGAGAACCAGCGACACCAGTTAGTGATGATTCTGACTACTCTCCCCAGTCCGACAAGGAGGAGGATAGTGCTCAAAAATCTGGCGGAAGGTCCCGTTCCCAAAGATTCGTTGAGCGCGGTCCGCAATCAAAACCATCAGAAAGCTTCCGAGGTCCCGAACAGTCTGTTACTTCATGTTGCTGTCCTGGCGAGCCGAGTTTCATTGATCTTACTCGGATTCAGTGCACCTCAAGGACTCCAAAAGGGCGCTCGGGGCGACCCGAAACGGTCCCACCAGTTAGTTGGTTTTCATCATACTCATGGCTCGGTGTGACTGAGGATTGCATCTCGAAGGGTTTCCAACCCCAAAAAATACCCAGATGTTACTCCGGAAAGGAAGTCAAAAGGCAAATGATTTGTGAGACTTCAAAGTCCGCTTGTTTCATTTCAGTAGTTCCTGTCTATGTCACATCTGTATTTGCTGCACTCCTTAATGTTTGCTGTAAGAGCATTGCGACGGTTCCTCGAATATGAAAACCGAGGAACATCAGCAAATCTACACATCACTTACCGTAAACTTATGTGCTTTCGGACTACTAATCCAAGTAAATGACATCTGTCAAGTGGTAAGTTGTTTATAAGGACAATTTACTGTACTTTTCACACGGGTTGGCCATGTGGGAAAATGTGTCTCCAAAACACGTTCCATCTTTCATCGACTCCGCTTGCTCAACCACCCGCCAGATTTCATCGGAAAGGATACCGTTCAACTCGCATACGACCAGCGATCCTGTTCCGTGTCGACCGATTGAGATCTAACTGTTAAGGTCGTGCAAACTTCTCACGGGAACTCCGGAAACTCCGGAGTTGGTCGGAGTTGGTTGGGACCTGGCCTTAGCTTGTGTGCTATGCCCTTGCTGTTAATTGGGTCCCGGAGAAGCGGAGCAGATCGGAGTAGCTCAGAGACGTTGGTGATGTCGATGAGCTCAAGATAGACGACGACGACGACGACGAGGGTAATGCCGAAGTCCGAAGCCTGGATCGGATGAGGGGACAGACAGAGTCGGACAGAAGAAGTTTATCTAAGTCGATATTCAGACTGAAGTACATGAGGATAGTAAG
>JBBPQL010000022.1:0-114419 GCA_038092515.1 Boletus subparvulus
GGAGGGAGGAGGAAGGGGGAGGGGGGCGGAGGGGAGTGGGCTGGGAAGCGAAAGTGGGCTGGCGGGGGCGGGAGACAAGAGGGAGGGGAGGGGGAGGGGAGAGGGGAGGGGAGAGGGGACGGGAGAGGAAGTGGGAAGGGGGGCAGAAATAGAGTGGGGGGATTGATAGTTTACATGGGAGAGGAAGGGAGGTTGCTGCTGCTGTCGTTGCTGGGACGGACGAGATGAGCGGTCTTTCGTGAAGCGCTTGTTGAACAGACGAGAAGCTTGATTTGGGGAATCATTAGAACGATGCTCGGGTAGGATATCTTTGCGGGCTAATTGGGACTTGTAGGAGATGGGGAGGGGGATTGGCTGAGCGGAATACTGCAACATGAGTTGGTGGAGACGGGAGACGGAGAGGTACTGGTGGTAGGGACGACGAGGGGGGGCTCGGCGGGGGAGATCAGACGAGACCGGCTGAGAGTCTGAGGAAGCCAGGGCCGAAAGACATGCAACGGAGGCAGCAGAGAGTCTATGGGAGGGAGAAGACGAGAAAAAGACCCGGGGCGTGCTCTGCAAGATAAGGTGAGGACGAGGACGGCGAGAACAAGACAACGGACGCACGAAAGCGGAGGATGTCGAGCGCCAACTTTCAGACGTGTGGGGAGGAGAGCAACGCAGACCCAACCTGGAAATCACCCCCAGCGCGACGAATATCCTGTCACGTCCCATATGGTCACCATGTCACACGTCACAGGTTCGATTCATTCCGCAGCTCCATCAGAATCCGCTGACCACATGGTCCTCTCGCCCAGCCTCGCTTCTCCTTTCCTGCCCGTCCTGGACGTATTCCGTCACCCTCCATGTTCACTCAATTCCGATCAATCTTGTCATCCTATCTTTGATTTCACCCAACATGAGGCTGCGATCGTGTAATCCTTATTCAAACTCGCACAACGCGCGAGGAAATTGACATACTTTTTTCACCTTACCCTATCCGGCCATGTACCTGTGCATGTGGCTCTGCCCGTTTCGGACTTAGCTTACATTTTCGGCTATCCACCTCCCCGTCCAGCATGGTGGCACTCACAATTACAGTTCCTTATCAGCCTCCGTCCGCACCGTCCCGCGTGCAGATCGGGCATGTACTCCAGAGCTACCGCCAACGTCCAGGCCCTTCAAACACAACATCGTTTCAACTCCACGCGTCTGCACTCGAACACTGCTTCCCCGTCACCGACGGCAACCCGCAACAACGGTCAACCAGCCACCCGACTCACTAGGCGGTCTATTTCTATCTCAGCCTGCGAGCCTGAGGCGCCACCAGATCCAATTACAATCATTGTGCATTTGGGTCTGAGTACCCGAACAGACCCACCGTTTAGTCCGCGTCCCCGGTGTGCAACATGTCAGGCACAGGTGCCGATATCTTATAAGATCGTTTGCACCACTACTCAATAGACCTGAGTAGTGCGCTGTCCCTCGTTTTGCGGTGGCAGACCAAGACATGGAGGCTTTCATGTCACTTTCAGCTGTCACATTGAACTTTGTAGGTTTCAATTGATCAATTCGCCGGGATGAACTTTATGATTGACAAGATGGCTGACCACCATGATTCATGATCCCACGAAAAGGCGTGACGATATGCGTCCATGTTTTCCCACAGCGAGCGTGCGTGTTCATGCGTGATGAACATTGGCACCAGTGAGTCATTGTTTCTTCTTCATTCCGGGTTCTGCCACACTTGGCGTCGAATTCCTTCTTCATCCGTCCACTTCTCAGTTTTTCGTTTTTCGTATGATGATTTGTACTTATCAATGGGGATCATTGCGCCACCACATGCATGTTAGTTTCTTGTGGGACCCACCCTGACAATTTAAAGTTCCTGGGCGGACCATATTCCGTTGTGAACACTTCGAGCTCGCAGGAAACCCTGACCCTGAGCATCTGTGACACGAACGACTCCTAAACACTTTAAGCCTGAGGTCGACAATAAACCACGCGTTGCACGCAAGGCATCAAACCCATTGACACTCCCGGTTTCGCTCGGATGAGCAATCATCTGATTCATTACTTGTGTCCCGTTATATTGTCCTATGGGGCGGTGCCTCTTGGCAGTACCACGGTGATGATATACTACGAGCGGATTTATTATACGGCCATGGTTTAGGTCCGGCTTCCCTTGATCAGGAGGGATAGTTTTTGCATCATGGGACACTGGCACGTCCGCTTTGCTAGGGTCCAAAATTTCTCAGAAAAAGAAAAGAAACAAGGAGGTGGATACATAACGACTCATCAGGGTTAGCGGCACTTCAAGTTGCTTGCAAAAAAAAATTGTGTCCACACACTTGCACCACGCAGAGATTCAGACAATGTGGAGCTCATCACCAAAGATAAGGTGACCCTAGTGCCGCGCGCCACCTTAGATATCCGCCGACGCTTCTGGAGTACAGCCCTGAAATTCGTTGATTTGAATCCTGGGCGATCGCAAAGTTGACCCCTGCGACCTGTGATGCTGAAACTGCGAATACGATTTACATCGCTCACTGTGTTTTTGTTCATACACGGCCGACTTTCATTGTGATCGTGGTTAGCCTTGGCGATCCAGAATTCAAGCTACGGATGGGCCATTAAATTCGTTTTCCCCATTTGTAGGCACATACCTTGGGCGGGATACGTTGCATTATTCTTGACATGTGTGATGCGGCGAGAGGTTCGCCCACACTGTATGGAGTCTGGACTGCGGGCATGTACCGATCGACTGTCATGCAACATGCAAGAAGCACGGCGTACTTTGCGATCTATCATATGCGGGACGACACCAGAATGCAACGCAACGTAATCGCCACCAACCGTCTCCCGCATCAGAGGGGTCGGAGATGAGGGAACTCCCGGGTGTCTGGACGCCGATGCTTCTTAGTCTGGCGACCAGGCCGTCTAATGAGGCAAAAGCCGCCGACCTGGTCGCCACTGGTAAACTAGATCCCTCTAAGGGCACCCGACACTTGGACCGCACTTCCTCGTTTCGTATTATCCTGTGACTTGGGAATCGCTTGTCCTGGTAGAAATATGTAAGCTCGGGACCGAGTGCGCTTCTCCGCATTGGGGCCCCAACAGCTTTTACATGCAAGTGTCCGAGTCGTTCTACTTTCAGCATGGACAAGGTGCCATAACCGCCACCGGGTCGCTTCAAGGGGTTGCACGTCATAAGACTTACCAGATGTACAGACGCGTTCGCTGGAGCATTCAACAATCTCTTCGCTGCCTTTTGTGCAACTTGAAGGTCGTGTAGAGATATCGGAACCATTGGTCTCTGTAGAGTAGGACAGCTCGCGGCCGCGATACAACTTTTTTACGGGCCTGATAACCTGACATTCAAGTTGCGGGGTCATGGATATTTTTTTTCGACGTCACCTCATAAATAAGGCCCATCACCCCTGAAGTTCTGGAACATTTACTAACGTTCGCTCAAGCCACTGTCGGTTGTCGCCCAGCAAACACAAGCGAGGTTTGTTCCTGGAAGTGCATAGGGATGCGGTAGAATATCGTTCCTGTTTAGCCTTGACAAAAAATAGACAGCTTGAAGGATGAAGAGGGAACACAGCAACGTATAATTCAGGCGTTATCTGAAGCTGCCTTTCTTGGACGACGACAATCTCTGGAAGCTCCCGAAATGCTGTGGATTCGATCTTGGGAAGAATTCACGCTGGCGCTTCAGGGGGCACTGTCGTCTGTTGCAAACTGTTCTCTTTCACACTTACGGTGACCGACGCCCAAAGTTCCACCCCTAAATCTGAACATGGAGAAGATATCGGACACCACCAGCACCGTGTTTCGCATCGCTATCAAGGACAACCGTCCTGCCGTCTTCTCATCCTATGATCGGACCACCATCTGGAGCGACACTTTTGGATTAGGGTGGCGGTTCGGGATCGCCTACAATCCCAGCGGGTGGTTTTCAAAGGTCCGCTTGTATCTCGACCATAATCAAACCCAAACAGAGCAAGATCAAGCCATCGTGACCGTCTCCCTGAGAGATAGCACTGCTGAGGATGCAAAGGAGCTCATGGAGAGGGTGACCACGATCACAGAGTTTGGTCATGGTCAACCCGCTCTCCTTGGCTCGTGGTCCCCATCCGACTTTGCTTTGCATCCTTACGTGTCGTTCACGGTCACTACAAAGGCGCGCCTCCCTCAGCTCGTCTCAAATCCGCTTTCTTCGACGTCACTGGCATTACGCCGGTCCTTGAACAGTGGCGACTTTGTAGATTCCAAATTCTATGTGTTCTCTGCCAAGCGTCCCGGATCCAAGGCTGGAAAGCCACGCGTCGTGTATGGCAATGTTAAAAGCATTGGGTTGTTGCTACCCAAGTCTACTTTGGGTACGGATGATGTATCCCTTACATTGCACTTCGAACTTATACCCATCGCAGGAGCAAAGCAAACGAAAGAGCTGGCTCCCGCATTTTTGGTCAATATGACCAGCGACCATCATATCAACAAAGACTCCGTGCTTCACGAGTATGAATATGAGCAAGATAGCGATCTCGATGACGAAGAAGAGGATAGCTCCGATGACATTGGACCCCAGCGCAAGCCTGTCCCCGGCAAGTTTCAAACGGGGTCGTCCTCGAAGCGGCAAACACCCAGTAAGTCTCGCTGTCTCCCGATGTTCCGGGTTTAATGGACGGTGCTACCAGCGGGCCCGACACAAGGAGGCATCCATGACGACACGGAGGACGAATTTCCACCCGCCTACTCCGTCAGTACCTGTCGCATGATACTTGTCAAAGGTGTGGCGTATAAAACGTGAGTATGATCGATGTCTATCGAGTAGTACTACTGAACTTGTGTTGTTCTTTTCAGGTGGCTTTCATACGTTGATTTCCGCTACACGGGTCAGGTGTCTTTCCGGCCCTTGAAGTCCACTCAGAGTTCTCCCAGAAGAGGACCCAATGATCCTAATCAGCCACCCTGTTGCTCCCCAAAGTCAATGTATCGACTTGCAGCCAGGGTAAGCAAGACTCTGGAAACGGCACATTCACGAGCTAATCCATATTAATGTACGTTTGGCAGCTTGGGGATGAAAGAATGAAAGAACTTGCATTTCGCGCCATTAAAGAAGGGTTGTCAAAGGATAACATCCTTGAAGAGGCTTTCTCGTGGTTCACGGCACAGTAAGTCGCCTGAAATTGCGTCATTCAGGTCATGGATACTAGTTCGTGACGATCCATAATTCGTCTTACAGATATCCGACTATCAGCGAGTATGAAATTGACAGAGCGTATGAGTTTCGGAAATCGCCTGAAGTTCTATCAGCGCTCAAGCGTCAGCTGAAAGCAGTGTCGCTTGGAGAGAAGCCGTGGGCCGACAGAGTTCTTATTGCAATCATGGAGAAGTTAAACTCTTCTGAACCATCAACTTGATTCTATTCCATGTTGTCATCGTTTTCGAGTCTTGCCTGCTCCACAAGCACACCTCGTTTGCATTCTTTATTTCCCTCGTTTATTGTCCATGGGGAATGGCCCTTTCTCGGACAGTACATGCAGTGGAGTCTGTGTGTATCATATTGTAGCAGTTATGGTATTTGCTCGAGGACCCTCGTGGGCCCGGGGGAGGGTGATGTTGGCATGTCGCCTGTATATCCTCTCAGACTATATTTGGCACGACTTTTTATGGGCTTGATTTGATATCTTGTCGTCGAGGGCACGGATAATCGTTTATCCCAATCTTCTGGTTGGAGCAATAAATAATGCTCATCATCCTGCAGTTCTGTAACCTCTTCACGTTCGCTCAAGGACCACAGTTAATTGCCGCCAACTAGTAACAAACACGAGTGAGGTTTGTTCCTGGAATTATGTAGGGATGCAGTAGAACATTATTGTTCCTGAACGTGGACAAAAACAAACAGGCAAGGACGAGACAGAAGCATGCCAGTGAGAACAGCTTGAACGGGATAACTCGGGGTGCCAGTGTTTGAGGCTGCCTTTCTTGGACGACGACTCGGATGATCACAGAAGCTCCCGAAATCCTGTAGAGAACGGCGAACGCTGGCGCAGTACTGTTAATTAACACTGTTATCCTCTTTCACGCTTGCGGTGGCCGGCATCCATAGTCTTACCCAACTCCAGGACACATGGAGAAGATCTCAGATACCATCACCATCGTGTTTCACATCGCTATCAAGGACGGCCGTCCTGCTGTCTTTTCGTCCTACAGTGATCGCACCACGATCTGGAGCGACACCTTTGGATTAGGATGGCGGTTCGGGATCTCTCACAATCCGTGCGGGTGGTTTTCAAAGGTCCGCTTGTATCTTGACCACAATCAAACCCTGGCAGAGCAAGATCAAGCCATTGTGACCATCTCCCTGAGAGATAGCACTGATAAGGATGCAAAGAGGCTGAAGGAAGTGGTAACCACGATCACAGAGTTTGGTCACGGTCAACACGCTCCCCTTGGCGCATGGTCCCCATACGACTTTGCTTTGCATCCTTACGTGTCGTTCACGCTGACTACGAAGGGGCGGCTCCCTCAGCTCGTCTCAAACCCACTCTCTTCGACGTCACTGGCATTACGCAAGTCCTTGGAGAGTGGCGACTTTGTAGATACCAAATTCCATGTGTTCTCCGCCAAGCGTTCCGGATCCAAAGCTGGAAAGCCACGCGTCGTGTATGGCAATGATAAAAGCACCGGCTTAGTGCTACCCAAGTCTACTTCGAGTACGGGATGTACCCCTTATATTGGACCTCAAGCTTATGCCCATTGCAGGTGCAAAGCAAGCAAATGAGCCGGCCCCCGCATTTTGGGTCAATATGACCAGCGACCATCATATCAACGGAGATTCCGTGCTTCACGAGTATGAATATGAGCAAGATAGTGATCTCGATGACGAAGGAGAGGATGATTCGGATGACACTGGACTTCAACGCAATCCTGTCCCCGGCATGTTTCAATTAGGGTCGTCCTCAAAGCGGCAATCACCCAGTAAGTTTCGCCATCTCCCGACATTCCAGGTTTAATGGACAGTGCTCCAAGCGGGCTCGACACAAGGAGACATTCATGACGGTATGGAGGACGAATTTCCTGCAGAACCGCCCGCCTACTCCGTTAGTACTTGTCGCATGATACTCGTTAAGGGTGTGGCGTACAAGACGTGAGTATGATCGATGCCTATCGAGTAGTACTGCTGAACTTGCGTTGTTCTTTTCAGGTGGCTTTCATACATTGATTTCCGCTACACGGGTCAGGTGTCCTTCTGGCCCTTGAAGTCGGCTCCGAGTTCTCCCAAAAGACGACCTAATGGCCCTAATCAGCTACCGCGTTGCTCCCCAAAGTCAATGTATCGACTTGCAGTCAGGGTAAGCAAGACTCTGGAAATGGCATATTCACAAAATTAATGTACGTTTGGCAGCTTGAGGATGAAAAAATGAAAGAACTCGCGTTTCGTGCCATTAAAGAAGGGCTGTCAAAGGATAACATCGTTGAAGAAGCTCTCTCGTGGTTCACGGCACAGTAAGTCACTGAAATTACATTATTCAGGCCATGGATATTGGTTCATGATAATCCATGGCCTTCATCTCACAGATATCCGACTATTAGCGAGTATGAAATTGACAAAGTGTACGAACTTCGGAAATCGCCTGAAGTGCTATCAGCGCTCAAGCTTCAGCTGAAAGCAGTGTCGCTTGGAAAGAAGCCGTGGGCCGACAATGTTCTCGTTGCAATCATGGAGAAGTTAAACTCTTTTGAACCATCAACTTGAGCTTATTCCATCTTGTCATTGGTTTCGAGTCTTGTCAATGCCGCGCCTTACTGCATGTTGTTGTTTTTCATGTCGCCTGTATATCCTCTGTATTCGAGACAGCTTTTTGGGACTTGACATTGTGAGGGCACGGATAATTGTTTATCGACTCTGGTTGGAGCAACAAATTGTTTAAAGCCCATCACTTGGCATCTTTGCATTTCTGTAACCTCTACTAACGTTCGCCCAAGGTCCACCATCGATTGTCGCCTAGCAAACACAAGCGAGGGTTTTTTCTGGAAGGACGCACTGGCAGAATTGTTCCTGTTTAGCCTTAACAAAATATAGACAAAGATGATACGGGAGCATGAGCAACGGCCTTTTAAAACTGCCTTTCTTGGACGACGATGATCTCTGGAAGCTCCCGAAATGTAATACTGTACTCCAGGGAACGGCGAACGGTGGCGCAGTGTTGCTGTCGTCCGTCGCAAATTCTCCACACTTACGGTGGCCAACGTCGAAAACCTTACCTCTAAATCTGAACTCGAGGACACATGGAGAAGATCTCAGACTCGGACACCATCACCACTGTGTTTCATATCGCTATGAAAGATAAGCGTCCTGCCGTCTGCTCATCCGGTGATGGTGCCACCATCTGGAGCGACACCTTTGGGTTGGGATGGCGATTTGGGATCGCCTACAATCCCAAAGAGTGGTTTGCAATGGTCCGCTTGTATCTCGACCATAATCAAACCCAGACAAAGCACGATCATGCTATCGTGACCGTCTCCCTGAGAGGTAGCATGGACAAGGATGCAAAAGGGCACGGGGAGAAAGTAACCACGATCACAGAGTTTGGTCACGGTCAACCCGCTCTCCTTGGCGAATGGACCCCATACGACTTTGCTCGGTATCCTTACGTGTCGTTCACGATGACTACAAAGGCGCAGTTCCCTCGGCTCGTCTCAAACCAACGATCTTCAACGTCACTGGCATTACGCCAGTCCTTGGAGAGTGGTGACTTTGTAAATACCAAATTCCATGTGTTCTCTGCCAAGCGTCCCGGATCCAAAGCTGGAAAGCCACGCGCCGTGTATGGCAACAATAAAAGCATTGACTTGGTGCCACCTAAGTCTACTTCGAGTACGGGATGTACCCCTTATATTGCACCTCGAGCTTATGCCCATTGCAGGTGCAAAGCAAGCGAATGAGCCGGCCCCCGCATTTTTGGTCAATATGACCAGCGACCATCATATCAACGAAGATTCCGTGCTTCACGAGTATGAATACGAGCAAGATAGCGATCTCGATGACGAAGAAGAGGATGGCTCGGATGACATTGGACCCCAGCGCAAGCCTGTCCCCGGCAAGTTTCAAACGGGGTCGTCCTCGAAGCAGCAAACACCCAGTAAATTTTGCCTGCTCTCGATGTTCCGGGTTTAATGGACGGTGCTACCAGCGGGCCCGACACAAGGAGGCATCCACGACGACACGGAGGACGAATTTGCGGCAGAACCACCCGCCTACTCCGTCAGCACCTGTCGCATGATACTCGTCAAAGGTGTGGCGTACAAAACGTGAGTATGATTATGATCGATGCCTATCGAGTAGTACTACTGAACTTGTGTTGTTCTTTTCAGGTGGCTTTCATACGTTGATTTCCGCTACACGGGTCAGGTGTCTTTCCGGCCCTTGAAGTCCGCTCAGAGTTCTCCCAGAAGACGACCTAATGGCAATCAGCCACCCTGTTGCTCCCCAAAGTCAATGTATCGACTTGCAGCCAAGGTAAACAAGATTCTGGAAACGGCATATTTAGGAGTTAATCAATATTGATGTACGTTTGGCAGCTTGGGGATGAAAAAATGAAAGAACTCGCGTTTCGTGCCATTAAAGAAGGGCTCTCAAAGGATAACATCGTTGAAGAAGCCCTCTCGTGGTTCACGGCACAGTAAGTTGCGTCATTCAGGTCGTGGATACTAATTTACGATCATGGCGCCCCATTCATCTCATAGATATCCGACTATTGGCGAGTATGAAGTTGATAGAGTGTATGAGCTTCGGAAATCACCCGAAGTTCTATCAGCGCTCAAGCGTCAGATGAAAGCAGTGTCGCTTGGAGAGAAACCATGGGTTGACAATGTTCTTTGTGCAATCATGGAGAAGTTAAATTCTTTTGAACCATCAGCTTGATCCTATATATTCCATCTTGTCATTGGTTTCGAGTCTTGCCTGTTCCACAAGCACGCCTTACTGCACGTTGTTGTTTTTTATGTCGCCTGTATATATATCCGAGATATCCTTTTACGAGCCTCATATCGAGGGCATGAATTGTTCATCGACGTCACCTCTCTTTTGATTGGAGCATAGATAAGACCCATGGTCTGTTCCTGGAAGATGAAGTAGCATTGTTCCGTGATGACGATCAATGGAAGTTCCCGAGATGCTGTGGACTCAATCTAGGGCAGGATTCACGCGGGCGCCTAGAACTGTCGTCCTTCGCAAATTATCCTCTTTCACACTTACGGTGATCGTAGCGGCGCGCACGCGCCAAGTCCCCGACTCCTGGGTAAATTGTTCATAAATTCCTCATAGGAACTGATCAATTGCGACAACACCGTATGCCCGGCACTATCTACAAACAAAATGTGGATGTGTAGTTTTTCTTTTTTATGAACTGTCAAGAAAACAGGGCCACAGATTCAGCACTCATTTCGTCAAGTCAGTATCACCTGAGATATTGATCACAGTGCCCTTTTTGGTTGGAGACCGTGACTGACCAAAGAATTGAATGAGTTTCTCCCCAACGGACGAGCCTGAATTGTAATCAAAAGGAAAGTAAGCAACAACAAGGTCATGAATACATTCATACCCCATATATTCGAGACTTCGAGCACGATCGAGAATGTGATTCACCAGGCTGGTGCAGGTTTTCCGTCGTGAACGGCTGTGGATGGCAGGCCAATCAGGAGTGAGTTTGTGAATGCACTGATAGATATCATCCAATGGGATGTCTTGGAGAGAATGGATTAGATCTTCAGGTGGAGTGCAGGTCTAGCCAAGCATGTGCTCACTGGCAGGGATCTCATTGGATGTATAAATGAGCACAGCAGACATCTTTGACAACTTGAAGCCAGACAGTTGGGTAGAGACTCCTTAGTCCATCTCCATCTCCATCTTACTCCTCCCACATGAGCAACAATGCTCGCAGGTATACACCATAGACCAGACTTGACAGTGAGATGGTTGTCATCATTTCTCTACTACAAGCTCTACTTGACCCGACACACTGGCAGTGTCATTTAACAGAAGATGTCAAGGAACAGTAACTAGAGAGATACGATACAGTTAAAGACTGCCAGACAATGCCACCAGGTACAACATATCACATACATATGCCCTGCATATTTGGACTACAGCATGTCCAGTGTATGCATGTTGTCCATGGGTGCTCTGCGGGGAGAAGGGAGAGATGACACTTCATAGAAGAGTGATGATTGTATGTAGGTTGGTGTGATCATCCAACAGGGGATCATTCTCATTTGAGAATGGCCAAGGGGGGAGGTCACCTTCAATCATTCCAACAGACCATGAATCCAAGGGTGAACAAGATACAAAGGTTTCAGCACTGAATGCTCTTTTGTCCTCCTGAAATCCACAAGTGAATGTCCTAGCGCAGTGGAGCCCTCATTTGAGCAGATACAAGAGTGCCAAGTGGAAACATAATACAGTGCTGCAAACCACAGAGACTGAAGGTCATGAAGTCGGTCATACAGGGGCATCGCCAGGTCTACTGTGACGTCTAGCGATGATGTGCGTAATCCACCAATGATCATCTCCAACTTGGTATCCACGAGTGGTTGCCAGCTGCTTTAAACACAGTAATGTCATCTGTACCATGTGAACATGGCAACCAATGACTCCCGCAATGCTATGTGGTCATTCCTGTTGGTGCAACATGTATGAGTCCATGCTAAATGAAATCCAGCATTACATACAAGTGAACCAAACCTTTGTGACTTCTCATTCTCTCTGAGTCCATGCACCTCAAGGTCATATATTGACATGTTCTCTGCCACAACTCAAACACAGGTTCATTTTCTTCCCACCTGTGCAAGAGCATTATATATCGACAGTGCTCTGTCACTGCTTGCTCGATATGGGTGAGGTCAAGTTCCTTGAAAATCGGGAGAGGTGGTCTTCCGAGTCGTAATGCAGCAGAAACGACAGAACCATACTGACACTCAAAAAAAGCTGAAATAAAGCTGAGGAGTGTGTTCACAGCTGTCAGGCAGAATAATGTCTCTGCGTTTTGCTTCGAGTGTGTCGAGGGTTCAAAATTTGCTGACAGTGGCACGATACTTGGCAAAATTGGTCAGCAAAACTTGTATGCAATCCTTTGACGAGCCTTTGCGGAGAGATACATCAGGTAAAGAGGAAGCGGGCGTGAATACTACATCAACCGTAAGGTTGAGTAACTTCGGTTCATTGACATCCTCGGAGTAGAAAAACCATCTGAGGAACTCCAATCGGTGGTCTGGTACGTATGTGTTCATGAACTGTATAGTATTAGATAATTTTGTTCTCACGCGCGAGTTATTCCCACGGTTCACTTTGCAGAGAGCTGATCGTTTCTGCACGACAAAACCCTCCCCCACTACCGTGGGAGTCGGGGACTTCCTTCGCAAATTATCCTCTTTCACACTTACGGTGACTTTACCACTAGGACACATGGAGAAGATCTCAGATACCATCACTTCTGTGTTTCATATCGCTTTCAAGGACAACCGTCCTGCCGTTTGCTCATCCAGTGACGGCGGCCCGATCTGGAGCGACACGTTTGGATTAGGATGGCGGTTCGGGATCGCCTACAATCCCACCGAGTGGTTTGCAAAAGTCCACCTGTATCTAGACCATAACCAAACCCAGACAGAGCAAGATCAAGCCATCGTGACCGTCTCCCTGCGAGATAGCCGTGATAAAGGTACAAAGGCGCTCAAGGGGAGGGTGATCACGATCACAGAATTTGGTCACGGTCAACCCACCCTCCTTGGTTCATGGCCCCCATCCGACTTTGTTTTTCATCCTTACGTGTGGTTCACGCTGACTACAAAGGCGCGGTTCCCTCAGCTCGTCTCGAACCCGCTTTCTTCAACGTCGCTGGCTTTACGCCAGTCCTTGGAGAGTGGCGACTTTGTAGACACCAAATTCTATGTGTGCTCTGCCAAGCGTCGTGGATCTACCGCTGGAAAGCTACGCGTCGTGTATGGCAATAATAAAAGCATTGGATTGGCGTTACCCAAGTCTACATCGAGTACGGATGATACTACCCCTTATATTGCACCTCGAGCTTATACCATTGTAGGAGAAAAGCAAGCAAATGGGTCGGCTCCCGCATTTTTGGACAATATGACCAGCGACCATTATATCACCGAGGATTCCGTGCTTCACGAGTACGAATATGAGCAAGATAGCGATCTCGATGATGAAGAAGAGGATGAGTCGGATAGCACTGCACGCCAGCGCAATCCTGTCCCTGGCATGTTTCAAACTGGGTCGTCCTCAAAGTCGCATCTACCCGGTAAGTTTCGCATCCTCCCGATATTTCGCTCCCAGTTTAATGGCTCGGCGCAAGGAGGCATCCATGACGGTATGGAGGACAAACTTCTGGAAGAACCACCCACCTACTCTGCCAGTACCTGTCGCACGATACTCGTTAAAGGTGTGGCGTACAAAACGTGCGTATGATCGATTCCTACCGAGTACCAGTACTCCAGAACTAGCGTTGTTCTCTTCAGGTGGCTCTCATACATGTATTTCCGCTACACGGATCAGGTGTCTTTCCTGCCCTTGAAGTCGGCTCCGAGTTCTTCCAAAAAACGACCTACTGGCCCCAGCCAGGTTCCCTGTTGCTCCCCAAAGTCAATGTATCGACTTGCAGCCAGTGTAAGCAAACGGCATGATCACGACTCCATCGATATTAATGTACGTCTGGCAGCTCGGGGATGAAAGAATGAAAGAACTTGCGCTTCGTGCCATTAAAGAAGGTTTGTCAAAGGACAACATCGTTGAAGAAGCTCTCTCGTGGTTCACGGCACAGTAAGTTGCTGAAATTGCGTCATTCAGGTCGTGGATACTAGTTCATGACAATGACATTCATCTCTCAGATACCCGACTATTAGCAAGTATGAAGTTGACAAAGTGTATGAGCTTCGGAAAGCACCTGTGGTTTTATCAGCCCTCAAGCTGCAGCTTCAAGCAGTGCCACTTGGAGAGAAGCCATGGGCCGGCAATGTTCTTATTGCAATCATGGAGAAGTTAAACTCTTTTGAACCATCCACTTGAACTTTCCACGAATGCACCTGCCACACGTTTTTTTTTGTACAGAACCTCATTTATTGTCCTTACTAGGGCAGCGCCCTCTGTTGGACAGTACATGCGGTGCTGTACGTTGTTGTTTGGCATGTCTCCTGTATATCCTCTGTGTTACCTACATCCCATGTTAACCCATACTTTCCCTGGCAGCCCCCAGATCCCCCCTCGCCTGATTACTTCGTCCATACCACGTGTATCAACCCCAGCGGAGGCCTCTACCTTAACGCCGCAATCTGAGCCCATGTTTCCAACTTTGTTGTCGAACCCGCCGAAAGAGGCGCGAAGCTCGACCATACCTGCCGCGGGTGCCCGTGCAGGGCTCGAGAGGACGATCATCGGCGGAGGACGTGAGGGGTCAGGGGAACTCGATAACTCCATGCCTATTCCAGCCATGGAAATGTCCATTCCAGAGTTCATACTCATACTCAACCCGGGAATTTCCATCTCCATCTCCATATCAGTAGATCCAAAGAGACTTCCAGAGCTGGAACCACCGGTGATTGGGGGTGGTCCGACGCCAAGGCCTTCGAGTCCAAAGTGAGATGATGCGTTGGGACCCATTAGGGGCGGTAGCATTGATGAAGGAAGATATACCGACACGGGGATCGAACGTGGTGTGACCGTTCCGGCCAGAACGGAAGCAAGGAGTTCCAGCGATACAGATTCTCCCACTTCGGGGCCCGATGCCACTGAGGTCGGATCCTTTTGTGCAAGAGCGGCGTTGTCTGGTTGCCATTGAAGCATGCACAACAGCTCGTTCAACCAACATTGTTCCCTTACGATCTGAGAACGGAGCACGTGGGTTTTTTGAGGGATGAGATCACACACCGCCAAGTTATGGTGCACCACGTACATCCAGAATGTGCGATACCTCACTCGCTGTTTTCACAGGGACCTCTTGCAACAAAAATCCCGGCTCTTGCGGTGCCGCAAGCCGCAAGTTAAGAGGCGGATGAGCTTGACTTGGTGAGTTCTGATAAAGCCAACCAATTTGAGAACTGATCCACAGGCAAGTTCTCACCTACGTATACAGCTTTATAGTACTCTGCGGGTGCGCCATTGTTTACCTTTGTGACACAATGTCAGTAGAGCCACCAATGAATGTCAGGCAAAAGGGTCTGGCGACAGTGGACTTAGAGAAAGGTAAATCGATTGTCATATACTGCCAGTTGGGGAATGTAAAAGGTCACCAATCGAACGGAAGTGATAGAATCGGTCTCGGGGAGGCCGTGCATAGGCATGTCAAGAATACTTTTGGCTTGAACTACACTTACCAGAAGATCTACCCAACTCCTATCAATCGATTGAGCATGTGACGGACCTATCATGAAGCCGTTGAACGCAAGGTTGCCCATGTTCATTCCTGTCACCGGACCGATGGGTCCAAAGGGACCCAAGTTGCCTAAACCAGCACCTGTAGCAGCACCTGCTGGGACGCTCATATTCATCAGGACGTCTGTAGACATGTTCGCTGCTATGACAGCCTGTATTGCATGCAGCCGACTCTGCGAGACGACTACGCCACAATTAGCTGGCTGATGCCTCGACCTTGATGGACGGTTGAATTCGAGGACCCAAAAATGAGAAGGAACCTGGGGGAAAGTGTGGTCATTTGGAAAGTTAGACTGCGGGGATGCCCCAACGCCTTCAGATGAAGGGACGAGTTTTAGGCGCGCGATCGTGGCGCCGTCATATTTTCCCGAAAGGGCCGTTGTCAGATGCGCGACAGGAATGTCGATGGAAGGGCTTGGGCTACTTGTTTTGGGCTGTGTAGTTGGTGAGGACCGCAGGAGGCGAAGGTATGATAGAGGAGAAAGCCACACAAGGAAAGACAAGAAAGGTGCGTCAAGATACAGCAAAGGTAAGGAATTTCGAGCAAGCATTTTATCGAGAGGCTGATGCTTCGGCCTATCCGCCAACCAGCGTCAACAAAGGCTAGCCTGGACAAAGAAGTGACGTACCCAGTAGATTTTTGGGCGTCAAGGAAATGCTGGGCTGCACTGACGGGTTCCATAAACCACCGGATTCCTCGCTCACCCTCGGCGACTGCTAGCGAGTCTAGTATCATGAGGTGGCGTAGATGGTCCTGCACAACAAGACCAAGGTAAGCGGCTTCAACCGCGGGATCTTCTGCCTGTGTGCGTTGATCTGCAGCAAGCGATGCCCGATTTGCTGCATCAACCCATCTGGCTATGTCCCTGGCGAGAAAGGCATCCAAGTCTGGTGCTGCTGGGGGGCCATTAGCATTATTGTTACCAACAGCAAACGAGGTCTTGACAACTACTCCGCCGTCGATGTCAACGTCGAGGACCAAAACTTTACCCGCCATCATTATGGTCGTTCCGGAACTATCGATGAATGCCTCCATGCCCACTGCACGGCCCCATTCCTCGAGCGTAGTGGGAGATGGCGGGGCAGTATCAGGGAAGACCACGACACGCCGCTCTGCAGAGAGAGAAGTGGCAGCGGCGCGTGACAGTGCGATGGATGTGGAGATTGCAGTGTGTTGCTTCATGAGACTGACGAGTTTGGACGTCTGATCGGAAGATGGAACGGTGCTGAGTTGGGACAGCGCATGGCTGAGCTGAGTGGTCGCGTTGAGTGTGGTGTTGAGTCGTGTTAGAATCGCCGAGTATGAGGTGCTGAATGGATGAGGAGTACGATGTTCGTCAGGGGTTGGCGGACCGGCGAGTACATCGTGCACCACAGCGAGCAATGATGGCCGTGATTCCATCTGTGACAGTGTCAGGTTGTTCAAGTTGAGGTGATTCAATGCAGTAAGTAGTTGATGCCTCGTAGACTGGTCTGGCCCGGGTCATCAGACTCTGAATGCGGCAGTCCTTCACCGTACTAAGCGATCCGCCGTGAACTTTATTTAATTCAACGTGTTGATGAGGGCCTATGATAAAGTCATGAGGCGTTGGTTTACCCATATCTAAATACTGGATTCCCCCTCCATTGGTGCCTCCAGTCCCAGCGTCCCCACATCACAGCATCATGTCCATGACAGCGGCTCGGGTAAAACTGGAGGAGCGATGGACACCCACAACTATTCAGACCACCTTTGTCCTTTCGCTGCCTTCAAGTTGCAGGAAGGGGATCGGAAAAGGTTCAGGTGGTATCTCTATCGACCTCCCGCTATTAAATCATGGGTGGACCTTTGCTCTATCGTTGACTCCTGAACGTCTCAGTCAGAAGGGATGGAAAAGAGGCAAACAATCATGTAACTGGATTCCCGCAGCGTTCTCTTTTCGTCAGCAAGGTAGCGCAATTCTTTGGGGGAATACATCTATCCATGCCCAACTTTCGCTTGCTGTGGAGCAGCATGATTGTGGCCCCGTTGCGGCCCCCGCAGAACAGTGGACTCCGCACAACGACAGCAACTTGACGCCACTTGGTGCCATGAATATCGTCTTGGCACAAACCTCTTTGTTGGAACTCACAACCACAACACGTTGCACCCTCTCACCGCTCCAACGTAACAAGGTCTTGCTCACTGTGACAATCTCAGAGTGCCCACTCCCCAATGGACTCTTCCAACTTGTTCGTTCTGGCCCCGTTGACGAAGCAAAAGTCCAGGCGCAGTTAGCCAGGCAGAGCGGTGATCGCCTCTTAGGTCGATCACTTGCGACCGGAAAGCTTTTCGACGTCAAGTTCTTGATCTTCTCTACTTCCAGTAACACCGGAAGGCTCCTCCCGACCTATGCCTCGCTCTCCGTCTTACAAGAACACATTGATCTTTCGTCTTGTGAGTGGAGGTGTATTTTTCAAGCAACGTCCAGCCGACAGTTTCGAAGCTATACTCAGAGAGGGATGGACAAATGCACTGAATGGCAGTGATAATACCGACGCGAAAGATGTCGGGGTAATTGTGTCCGGAGGACCACGAATACGAGCTTGATAGCGATTTTGAGGATGAAGATGAAGCGACATCCCCATCATGCGAGCGTGATTCAGATCAAGCTACCCTTGGAGGTAGATCGTCTATCCCTATCTTATCTGCACGTGCTCAATTCGAGACCCGGACAGCCCAACAATCAGAATTCAACATCGAAAGGTCCAGCAGCTCTTTGTCTTCCTTTGTGGATGGCGGAGGTCAGTGACTCATCCCTGTTGCTGCGTGGTTTCTCAATCACGACCAGCCAGTGACCAGCGCTCTGTTGATAACCAACACCATGAAATAATCAAAGGTCCGAGGGAACCATCATCCGACTCCGAACGAACAGTCGTGGTAAAGTTCGCCGCCCATAGGACGTGAGTGATGTATTGATATTTGAAACCGTGTACTTACTGGATGGTACTTGGTGGTATTGCAGGTGGCATGCATTCTCGTGGTATTGTTACACTGGCAATCTCGAGTTCGGCAAATTGAAATCGCAAGTCGAACCCGGTGTTCAGCACCTCCGTGTGACACCCAAAGTCGGGCCACCCACTTGTTCACCCAAATCAATGTACCGACTAGCGGATCTCGTAAGCATCCTTGTAAGGTGGATTAAAATGACACGGAGCTCTAAACTATTCTAAGGTCGGCAATAAGGATCTCAAGGCTAAAGCCCTAGCGGCCATCAAAGAAAGAATGACCGAGGCAAATGTCCTGGACGAAACGTTCTCCGTCTTCACATCCAAGTCAGTGATTCTTCATTCCGTGGGTTCGTCGCTCACAAGTGTGAATAGATACCCTGATGTTCGAGAAGTCCAATTTAGTATCCTCATGGATCATTGTGAGTCACCTAAGGTCAAGGAAGCATTTCTCAGAGCGATGGAGAGGTACGGTAGCATGCCCCATGCGAAACCTGTGCTCTCAGCCTTTTACGATCACCTTTTGGCGTGAACTCAGGCTACGAACGTCTTTCACTTGTACAGTTAACTACGAATCTGTCTTGTCCCATGTGTATTGTGTACCAACGACGTATGTCGTACGATTCCTTGTTGGCGTCTCTAATTCTAAGAATCGAACAGCGTGACGCGATGTGTGGACGCGGGGGACGTTGGGTGAACAAGAGGCAAGAAGCCAGTATTAATATTCCTCAGCATGCATGTATCGCGAGTCACGCACCATCCCCTCAACGCAACCGATTGAACTTGGGCAACATCTCAGAGACCCTCGTCATGTTTAATCCGCAAGTCAGCCTCCTAGACCTTGCCCCTACCACTCGGCAGCGGGACCATATACAGACGTGTGCTCGTCCAACGTCTCGTCCTCGGTCGGTACCACCAGACAACTTGCACCGACGACACAGTAGTTGGATATCCGCACCGTATGATGTACGCGCGATCGGGTGGAAATGGCGTTGTTATTTCCTACAGAAGGTGATTCGACGCCTGAAAGCGCCGCAAACGTTGAATCAGCAACGCGACGAAATGTGACGACTGCGGCGAACGATGTACGACAGCAGATTTCGAACAAGTTGTCGTCTCCGATTGTCTTCCTTTGTGGATGGAGGTAAGTGATACATCCCTGTTTCTGCGTGGTTTCTCAATCACGACGGCCAGGACCAGCGCTCGGTTGATTGCCAGCACCAGGAGATCATCAAGGGTCCGAAAGAACCGTCATCCAACTCCGAATGAACGGTCTTGGTAAAGTTTGCCGCCCATAGGACGTGAGTGATGCATTGATGTTTGAAAGCGTGTACTTACTGGATGGTACTAGATGGTAATGCAGGTGGCACGCGTTCTCGTGGTATTCTCGAGTTCGGCAAATTGAAATTACAAGTCGAACCCGGTGTTCAGCAGTGTTAGCTACGATTGATTCTACAGTGGTCTTGAAAGCCTCATAACAACGAAGGATAGGGCGCCTGTTGCCCAATGGTTTCATGCCTTCACTCCAACGACGGTGCTGTCTGGCAACCGGCGCATAACAAACTGAGACTTCAGTGCATTGGACGAGAAACTGCCCGTGGCGAAGACTCATACCCAGGGTGGCGGTGACGGGAACTTTGTAAAATGTCGGGGCAGTTCCCACCATAATGATTCCGGCCATAATCAACAAAAGTGATCAGTAGACATGCAAAATAATGGAAGGCTGGAGCTTACCTTCTCTTGGAGCTCGGGCAAACCGCTGGCCCTTCTGCCAGTTTCGTTATTGTACACAAATGCAGCAATAGCCTCAGCAATGAACTGGGCCTCTGTGTCAGCAAAAGTGCCCTGATGGGTATAACGTCTGTCTTCTTGGACAAGGAGAAGGATGTGGTTGCATAAACGGTCGATAATGCAGACATCTGTCTTTGCATGTCTGGTTTCACCGCAGATGGGGAGGTCCTTGCGGGCACGAGCGTATCTCCGACGACCAACATAGCCAAGAACCCTGAACAACTCGACCACAAAGTCGTCTACAGCGGAATCTTCATTCGGATTGACAGGAGGGACCATGGCGACATCAAGAAGGTCGATGAGCCTAGCATGCTCATCGTTCGCCATGTCGTCGGCCTCGAGAGTGCCGAGAATCTCTGCTGGAACTTGAGGCTCTGGAAGGACAGGTATGTCAAAGAAAGCAGCTGTATCTTGCGGCGTTACATGGATGTTGTATGCATCAAGATCACCTCGCGTCCAATCGCTGCCAAACTTTGCTGACTCCTGAGCGGATAAGGTCTGCCATGGAAGTTCTTTTCAAGAGCTTGGCCAGGTTATGTAATTATTTGACAAGCAATCTGGCTTGTGTACCACCGACGTATGTTGTACGATTTCCTTGTCGACGTCTCTAATTCTAAGAATCGAACACGGTGTGAGGACGCGGGGGACGTCGCGTGAACAAGAAGCGAGGGGCCAGTAACATTCGTCAGTATGCACGTATCCCGAGTCACGCACCATCCCCTCGACGCAACCGATTGAACTTGGGCAACATCTCCCGGAGATACTCGCCATGTTTAATCCTCAAATCAGCCTCCTGGACCTTGCCCCTACCACTCCAGATTCGTTTCTCGGCAGCGGGGCCATACACAGACGTGTACTCGTCCAACGTCTCGTCCTCGGTCGGTACCACCAGACAACTCGCACCGACGACACAGTAGTTGGATATCCGCACCGTATGATGCACGCGCGATCGCGTAGAAATGGTGTTGTTATTTCCTATAGAAGGTGACTCGACGCCTGAAAAGCGCCCGTAAACGAACGTTGAGTCAGCGACGTGAGACGACTGCGGCGAACGACGTACGACAGCCGATTTCGAACAAGTTGTTGTCTCCGATGCGCATCACCTCTTTGCGACGGTTGACGATGATGGCGGCTTCTTCGACGATGCAGCCCGAGCCGATGACAATTGGCCCTCCGAGAGCAAAGATGGTCGCTTTGG
The DNA here is from genome assembly GCA_038092515.1 of Boletus subparvulus. NCBI lineage: Eukaryota > Fungi > Basidiomycota > Agaricomycetes > Boletales > Boletaceae > Boletus > Boletus subparvulus. The sequence continues at coordinate 21,387 of JBBPQL010000022.1, forward strand.
GGTGAATGACGGAGCCGGGGCCGATGGTGATGTCGCCTTTGAGATCGACATCTTGACAAACGACCGCTTTTGAATGGATCGTAAACTTGTCCCGTCTGAGACGACGAACGTCAGTTGACCAGCGGCGTACGGCTTTGGAACGATGTTGTCACTCACATGGGTGGCATGAACGGGGCCCAATGTACGTACTACGCCAACCTTGCAGTCGGACTGCCGCCGCGTCTGCCAACTCGCCCGGCAGTTCGTGCACACGCCGCATCAAAAGTCTTGGCGTGCTTCGTGCTCGTACAGCATATTGTCCATTAACCCTGCATCCTACCTGGACGAGGTAGTAAAAGAATGTTTTCCAGCTAGCCAAGCTACATATGTACACAAGCAGTAGTATATCCAAACGTATCATACCTGGAAATGAGATCAATAAGTCAAGGCATCTGCCAAAAACTAATCAAGTTGGCTTTTCGAAACGTGCATGCTCCCCCCACCGTTCCCATGCTTGTTCCCCAACGTGTCTCATCGCGCGTATTATCTCCTTTCTGATTGACAACCACCCTTCCCGTCGGATGGTCTCATACGCATCCAATATCGTCCATGATCGTGAAGTCGAAAGCGTGCCACTGAAACTCGAGCTCTCTTGAATAGGTGTGAACTCGGGGTATAAAGGATCATAGTATGTCGTGTAGAAGAGGCGAAGGGCCTCCGCGTGAGCATATCTGGCGAAAGGGATCAGATCGGGACGAAGGCAGGGAACATCACGGTACCTCCACATTGCCAAGACAAATAATAACTGGACAATGACGCCGCAATATATGATGGCAGTGTTCCAGGACTTCTTGGTGGTCGCGGGCTGTGTACAGTGTGAGTATCACGGAGGCACGCGGATCCTAATGTGCCTACCGGAAGCCCACGAGTCCAAGCGGAGGAATTGTCAGTGGGACGTAAATCGTGCTCTTTTGCTGTTTCTAGATGGAGATTATGAGCAAGCTGGTTCCGAGCGAGCCGAGCTGCCTTGGAGACTTCCTCCAGCTGCTCGAGATGACTGGAATTGAGATCTTCGGACCTAGGAACCGATCAAGTGGTTCATTTACAGCTTGCTAGCGAAAATAGAAGACAACCAACCTGTCAGTATCATTCAAGCTTTCAGCCAGGTCCCTGAGTGTCTTCCTCATACGGGCCAATGCCTCAGCATGTCCAATCGGAATATCATCCGAAATAACAGAAACATCTGCTTCGAACGACCTATTTGCTATACCTTCAGGGATCCCCGGGGCATCACCAACTTCCCTCCCCATAGCGTCAACAATTCGCACCAAACTACGGCGAGGGGTGAGTTGGGATGTGGTCGTCTTCCTCTCTGCATCCGCGTGGCCATTCGGGAAATCAATCAATGATGTTGCAGTCCCTGCTTCGTCAACTCTTTCCCGCCCATAAGCATCCACCAGTCGAACAGCCGGGGATTTCCGAAGCGACCGTTGAGATGGTGATCGTCCATTGTCTCGAGAGATTGGTGTCGTGGGCTGTTCTGGGGTAGCAGGTCTATGTAGCACACTTGATGTCGGCGTCGACTGGGGAACCTCATTCACAACCACTTCAGTGCTGTTGTCAGTCCCGTGGTCCGTGGTCGGGTTTGGGAATGGCAACTCAGGATTTGTCAATCTTATAGCGGACAAAGGTGAATTTGAGTGTCCTTCCGTTGCAGAAGCCTCTGATTCGGTTACATCGAAACGAACTTTCAAGAGGCCCTTCTTCCTGCCAAGCGACCCATACTGAGATTGATCCGTGCCATTGCTTAGGAGTGCAGATTGGCCTGGAGTTGCCACCCATGCACCCGGCGGCACAGGCGTGCGCAACGGGAGAGACCCGGCTCGTGACAATGTTGCTACCGGTGTAAGAAGTCCATCTTCGCTTGGATCGTCGGTCTCAGTGTCAGCACGTATGTGGGGGTAGGAGTTAGCGCGGGGTAATGGGGTGGATGTGGATGCGGGGGGTGTCGACTCCAAAGGGAAAAAAGCTGCAGGGGAAGACGATCGATGTCGATGGCCGAACTTGGGTGGCAATGGGGTCGCAGCCCAAGCGCCGGGTGGTTTCGGTGTCTTGGTCAATGTGAAATTTGAGTTGGCATCGACATGCCGGTCCTTTATAGGCGTACCCCCAAGTGCATCGTCATCCGACGATGACGGCGGAGCGGGAAGATCCGGGAGGTCGTGTGGGGGCGAAGGCGTTCGAAAGTCTAAGATAGAACTACCGAATGACGTTCGACGTGGAGGTGTGACAAGGGCGAACGAAGGGGACATTTCGGAAGTGGGTAGTTGTGACCCTGGACTGGCGGAGGGGGGAGTACCAGGAGGTGTTGCACGCTCTTCTGGCAAGAGTTTGGGAGTTTGGGAACGTGGTGGATCGTTCACCTTCAGGACGGACGCTTCGCTGGGGATAGAGGCTGGTGCTCCCAATCGAGGGGAACCCTGTGGAGAGGGTGACGTTAAGACTTCCGTCTCAGTGTCCGTCTCAATCTCTTCCGGGATGGGATTTGGAGGATTACTCCTCGGCGTGGTAGACTGAGGAGGAAGATCAACGATGGACTCTTCATCACTGCCTGAGATACTGTCATAACCAATCCAGAGTGTAAACGTAGATAATGACACACCTAGCAACATATCTTCCTGACTCCACGAATTTCGGGCCGCCGGGGGTTCTGGTTCTCCGTGACTATGCAACTCCACCACGTCACTCAGTCCGTTCTGATAATCCTGTTGGAAGGAAGACTCATCACCCACGACGTGCGTGAGGCTCATATCGCTAGTGGCGTGGCCAAAACTCTTGTTCCTGGAACGTACAGGTATCTGGCTGGAAATGTTAGCTTCAGATGCGCCGCTTGATGGCCGAGGGCCGGGAGTGGGGAATGAAGTACTTCTGCCATGATCTGCAGGATCATCGAGTGCAAGCGGAGGGAGGGGGCTGCGGGCAAAATTCCAACCAAAATTAGAAGCGGAACCTGGCGTCTTGCCAGGGCTGGAACCTTTCAGTTGCGGGGATTGGGTAGTGCCAACAGCACTTTCGTCTAAGCCCGAATCTGGGCGGTCGCCCGACCTATGCGACAAGGCAGCTGACGTAGCAGAAGAGGTGTTCACCTTTGGTGACGCGCCCTGTAGCTTGGTTGACACCCGAGAAGCGTCTCGGTGTCCATTAGAGTCTCCTAGACGAGTTAAACTGGAACTAGCACGAAGGGAATTGTTTCGAATTCTAAGGTGAGAAGCTGACGGAGATATGGAAGGCGACCAATGGGGACGGGGTGAATTCCAATTGCGTTCCCGCTCATGTGTTATTTCTTTGTTCTCCTCCTGCTCCCGCTCCTTCAATGAATCGCGGCTGCTAGCTAAGGAAGCAGGGGAATCTGAGCGGAGGGATGTACGGGAGGATTTTCGCTGAAGAGACGCGTGAGTAGGTGTAAGATAAGGTGTCGCAGAGGGTGATCGGGGTGGATGTGAGTGTGAGTGTGAAAATGAGTGATTCGAGCTGGTACTCAAACTCGAGGATGGCCGGGGGTGGATGTCGTTTGTTCCATTCTCGTTCTCGCTCGTGGTTTCTTTCTCGATCAAGCTCCGAGATTCGATCTCGATCTGGTAAAAAATTAAGGCACAATAAGGGTGGGCTGAGAAGATACTGACAGTCCGCCTGAGAGCCAATGGAGCTGGGCCTAGAGCTGTGATCATCATCAAAGCTCCGGAGAGATGCAAGGCTGTCTCGTCTTCCCAGGTGTCTATGTGCAGGCCTGACGGTACTACTCTGTGGTATTACGGATTCGCGAGAGAATGATTTTGGCGAGCGGAATTCTTGAGAGTGTCTGCGATGCATCTCCGGGGTGCTGGACCTTGACGGGAGTCTCCGCTCTCGTTCGCGTTGTTGGCTGCGCTCCTGTTCCCTATCTTTGGTTAACAATGTGAGTGTATGATGCCACGTGTACGAAAAACTTGCTTACCAGCCCGCCCGTTCACAGAAGAGCTTGTCGCTGAAGCTGTCAGTCAATCCAATGCGATCAACGGAGGATACGTTTGATGTAAGTGGCTTACAATCGAGCTCGTAGCTTGTGCGTCTGGGTTCTAACTTTGGGCCATTCTTGCTTCCTCTGAGAGAAGAGGACGGACGCGAAACGGATGGTATCGGTGTGGATTGAGCAACATTATGAGCCGATGTCGAAGCTGCGATATGTGAAGACCTGAGTAGAAGCGTTGACATAGGAGTAATCATACCTTCGTTCTCGGAATTGAGAACGTCACCCATTGCTCGTTGCATTTCCGAATCTTGTTCAAGGAGATCTAGCTGCGGATCAATCGAACGAAGCATGCATTCTACCCCAAGACATACTGGACTGATATGCCAGCTGGGATGACATTTGGAACGATGGATGTGGAGTGAGAGTGCCGGCCGGTGGATTTACGCGAGCTGAAGTAGACGCCCGAGGATGATGTTGGGAATTAGAGGTGCTTGTAGATGGTATAGATGAGTCTGATTGCATGAGTGCCGGGTGCGTACGAAGAAGGGGTGCCCGAACGTACGATCGTATAATGTCTCCGGAGGAAACTGGTCCATGAGTTGCGATCGGGAAGACAAGAATCGGCCACGTAGGGTATCAAAAGTGAGCGCTGTCGACAGCCGAAATGAAGGATCGACCTGTCTGTTAGATTCTGGTACGCGAGGTTGCGAGACATGCGAGTGACATATGGGATGGCCACGTACTTGGTTTTTCGGCTTCCTCGTCACTCAGGCTTCGCCGTGCGGCTCTGCGCTGGCGTCTGTCCCCGTCGACCACCGGGGTGATTTCCATCGAGCTGCCATCGAAGCTATTTCTGCGCAAACGACCCTTTTGAGGCGTGTTCCCGGGCTCCCTGAGTGCACGGGAGAATATGTCCTTGAGGCTGTCGCGGGTGACACTGGAGGTGCTGGAGCCAAAGCGGGCCTCAGAATCTGCCTCGGACGACGGTGCTGGGGGAGGGGCGGCCGTCGGAGAGCGCGGTTCGCGTGCGAGAAGGGCGCGAAGACGGGCAGCTGGAGTCTCTGCGGCGCTGGGTGTCGGGTCGGTGATCGGCTTTGGGAGCATGCGGGGGGTGGGCAGCTCGTCGGCTTCATCGTGGGTGGGCCGGGGAGTTGCCACGTCCGAGGCAGGGCTGGGGCTGCGCCGGAACAGTCGGAGACGTGGCCTGATGAGCTGGTTTGAAGGCGTCTCCATCTGCCACTCCTCCTCGAGGTCAGGTCGAACCAGGGTCCCGCGGAAACCTCCGGAAACGGCTGGTCACGAGACTCATGTCCGACCATCGTCTGGTACGCCTTACTTCATTCGGTCAGGGCAGACATGCGTCTCTACGTATACAAATTGTCCCCAAGTGCGTGCTGTCGGCCATTCGGCGACATTGCCATGGTGCATCACACTAGCCGAGCAACAGTCCTGTCCGTTTTAATGCCCGTGTCCAGCCCAGTTTCTCTCCTCCCATTGCCCCCCTCCCACCATGGACACACCCGAAGAGACACTCGCAGAATGTCCCGTGGACGAAAAGAGCATCCGCAGCATCGTTCCAGACGGCGGCTGGACTGCCTGGTTGACCGTCACCGGCGCGCAAGTATCTGTCGTCCACTCCACTCCCCGTCCCAACTGACGCGTCCTTTACAGCTTTTTGATCCAGGTTGCTGGCTTCGGGTACGCGACCACGTCTGTCAGTGAACCCGTCCTCACTCTCGCTCCCGCAGATTCGTGAACGCGTTCGGGGTCTTTCAAGGCATCTTTCTTAGCCCCCTGATGGCATGCAGTCACTCATTCCCATGCAGACTATTATTCTCAGCATTACTTGACCAATGTCTCGTCGTCTTCAATTTCGTATGTTTGCTCCTCGTGTCATGGTTCTCCCTCTGATAACCTCGCGTTCTAGCTGGATAGGAAGCATGAATTCATTCTTGATATTATCTGGGGGACTCTTTTTCGGACGCGTCTATGACACAGGATACTTGTAGGTCCCTCTCTTCTCTGGTTTCCATATTCACATGTGCACGCATCTACCAGCTACTGGTTGGTGATAGGCGGCTGCAGCCTACAAGTCATATGTCTTTTCATGCTCTCTCTCGTACAACAGAATCAATTTTATCAAGTATGTATGGTTATTTTAGCACCCTTCGCGTTTAACTCTTTTAGATTTTTCTATCCCATGGCTTGGGCTTCGGATTAGCTACCAGCATGAGCTACGTACCCTCGCTAGCTGTGCTTTCTCATCACTTCGACAAAAGACGCGCCATCGCCATGTCCATAGCTACTGCCGGGGCGCCAATAGGCTCCGCGGGATACTCCATTTTGCTAGACAACCTTCTCAATGGGAATCTCGGTTTCCCCAACAGCATCCGCATTACTGCTGCAACAAATGCCGTGCTAGTGTTGGTCGGTTGCTCCCTTATGCGAACTAGGTCGCTTTACCCGAAGACACACATGCCCTATTCTCAACTACTGAGGACATCCTCCACTGATTATCCGTACATATTTGCTGGTATCGGGTGCGCTGCGAACAACGTCGTCTCACTAGCAACGGCACTCATTCCTTTCTAGGTTGTTTCTCTTTGGTGCTGGATCGTTTTTCCCCTTGTTCTTCATTCAGCTCGACTCGTCCATGCATGGACTGGGTCAAACGTTCGCTTTCTACACGGTATGGTTGGATTCTTGTTATGAATGTTACATGTTAACTCCCTATCTCAGAATGTGATCCTCAGTGCAGGCAATTTCTCTGGTCGTATCACTGCTGGTTTCATTGCTGCATATTGCGGCATCTCGAATGCAGTCATTGGATCAACTTTGGGTTCCGCCATCGTCACCTTTGCCATGATAACCCTCTCCACCTATGCAGGTGCCACGAATATAGCGTTGTTCACCGGGGTGTTCCAAGGAGTTTGTCAGTATCCTCTCTATTTTCTTGCTTCCAGTGTGAATAATGAGCGAATCTAGACATTGCTCTTGCTGGTCCCCTTATTGCCCTCCTGACCCACGACTTATCCCAGCTTGGGTACGTTTTCGTATCGTCCCACCACGAACCATCACCCCTTACTTCTTATCCCCGCTCGAAAGGGCACGTATGGGCATTTCACTCTTCATGGCAGGTGCGTAACGAAAGGGTTTCACGTCACATTTCTCACACGTGAGGTCATAGGGCTCGGAAGCTTGATAGGTAAGTTCCTCGTGGCCAATGTTTTCGACCCATGACCTCATATGTGTGCAAAGGAACTCCTCTCGCAGGTGCACTTTTAGGACCAGACTACGTTTGGTGGAGACCCGCGGTGTTTTGTGGGGTGAGTTCATGAAGACTACCTACTATTGCGTCACACCTGACCTCTTCTTGTCTGTCGCAGTGTTTTAGTGTCGCAAGCACTGTTATGTTTGCGGCCACACAACTTATCCTGAAAAACAAGGAAGTAAGCCATGCTCGTAACGATCATAACACCCAGGCCTAGGTGTTTCCATCTCCCCGTAGAACGATTAGCAGATACTATCGGTTCGTTGGACCATAATACGCTAGATGACTAAACCTCGCAGGGCGCGGTATACTATGGTTGTAGCAACACTTCTGAGTTGGATCTTCGAAGAACTTCAAAGTAGAAATACACATGTAAACCTTTTGAGCTGTATCTTATCTACCCTGGACCTGGTGCACGGACACTGGACACAAACTGACGTTACATTCTCCTTTAATGAATGGTTGTTACAGTGAACGTTACAATGGCAAGCTTGGAATTTCCCCTGTGAACTCTGACGGACAGTCATTTCAGGCATAGCACAAAACAGCGTATTCCTGCGAAATACACCAATGAGACAGATTCGTGAATAGCGGTGAATCGAAATTTTACCTTCACTTTCTTCTCGCTGTCGTCGTAGGGAATGAAACAGCCATCTCCGTATATTTCACAAGCCTTGCCTGGGTGCACTGCGCCGTGGTAGGGAGCCTGGGCGATATAAATAGCGGCACCATCTGGCTCCCTCCCACCTTCAACAGGTCGAGCACGGAGGGCTTCGAGGTTGAACTCGCCAGAGCAAGGCACCCACTTGACGGCGCGATAGTCGCCGACAAGAATCTCGTATTTGTCAAGCTGCGGGACGGGTTCGATAACATAAGTTGCAATCTGCTTGGAACACCTACGTGGATCTCGTCTTTTTTGTATCCAATCACGGCACCTTTCTTGAAGACACTGCAAGCTTTGCCAACCACTGGTCAAGGCATAAGTTAAAGAGTGCTGCCCAAATCGCCAGACTAAAGCTCACAGATTCCGCCCTAGTAACCGTACGGACTCATCAGCGACTGAATTAACAACAGAGTGACATCATGATGTGCGCACCTCATGGTAAGCACGGCAGATGTAAAGAGATTCTCCACGCTCTTCTCCGCCTTGGATGGCATCGCGGGGAATAGACTTTCCCTCATTCCAGACCCAGGCAATTGGTGCGTCGTATCGTCCAGCCCTCCATTGCTGGGTACGGGCCTGAGACTCTGTGATCCAATTGTTTAAAGACCAAGCGTGTGCCTCTTTCTGTGAATGATAAGCCTCCAAGGACAAGCTAGGGACGGTTCACACCCCTACCTCCTCCGATTTCTTTTCGTGCTGCTTGTAAGCAAGAATACCTCCACCGAGCACTGCGAGCCCGGCAGCGATACCTCCACCGATCTACCAGAGATTAGATTACAGATCAACAAGGTAGATCCCGAGAGTACCTCGAGTTTCTTCTTGGTCTCCTCATCAACGTCATACCAATGCTTCTCCTTCTGCTCTTGCGCAGGTTGCTCATCAGAGGCCTGGAACGTCGACTGATCTGTTTCCCGGCGCTGCTCGTACCCATGTTTCTCCCCATAACCAGGAGCCTGGTCAGATTTACAGTCTTCGCCCCACCGCTCATCATGATGGTGACGATGTTCACCGTGTCCTCCTCCGCCGAGGCGTCCCCAGAGGGCGGGGGTCACCGGGGGTGTCCAATCGCCCTGTTTTTTGTGAGAGCAGGATCACTGGGCATGAGAGGACTTACCTGGGAGCGATGGGGTTGGATGATCTTGTACTCGGCCCCTAGATCATCGACGATCAGATCGAGCCGGAGGGATGGCGAGAACGTCTACCTTCGTATTCGACGACGTCGCCATAGTTGTATTCTTCACCGGGTTGCCATCGTGGAGCCATCGTGCGAGACTATGAGTGCGAGAGTGGATTGTTCAGGGATGTGGTCCGAAGAACGAATGTGGCTCGTCTGGGTGGGTTTATATATCTACGTGCAAAGGCGATTCTTTCATTCCAAGGTGCCACGGGGCACATACCGCCTTGGTTTCTTGGCACCCCATCATGTGAGAGGTCGTACCGTTGATAATGGGGACTAGCCACTGAGTTCTTGGGGACAAAGGGCGCGGATCTACTGGATGCGGAAAGATCACATCATATCAACCGTTATCTGATCCATCGAGGCTGCGGAGTCAATGGAGACTTTTATGCCAGTTTGAGGCTAGCTCAGGAGGCCACGATTCAACTCCACCGCAACCAGTAAGCTTTACCACCGTTTTATCGCGCATGAGAATCTTGGGCAAGTCATCCCTGAGCTGTTTCCAAACCATGGTGTAGTCGTAGTAGTAGAGTAGTACAGTTGAGTCACTGGGCCGACATGATGGTGCAGGATCAACCGACCCCCGGCCAACGGAGAAGATGTGATCCAGCCAACGACTTGATGACAATTGCTATTCGTCGGACCGACATGGATGCTTTGAGCCTTCCTGAATAGTGTCAAGTTACAGATCAGTGCCCATCAGCTTCCGTTCCACTGAATACCATGAGCAGCACGACCGAAGCGGTCTTCCGTATCGCGCCAACGCTGCAAAAATATGACTGGGGAAAGATCGGGAGCCAATCCAAAGCCGCACAACTTGCTGCAGGGGCAGACATTCCCGGCTTCGTGCTCGACAACTCGGCCCCCTACGCGGAGGCAGGTCGTTTATGATCATTGCATGCCGGCCATTAATGACTTTCTCCAGCTGTGGATGGGCACGCATGTCAAATCGCCTTCAGGAGTAGTCGGCTCGAGCTTGAGTCTCCAGGACATTTTGGCTGCGAACCCACACCTCATCGGAAGTGAGGTCGCCAACAAATTTCCCACCTCTCGGGGAAACCTTCCCTTCCTCTTCAAGGTCCTCTCGATCAACAAGGCCTTGAGTATTCAAACGCACCCCGACAAGAAGACTGCGGAGAAGTTACATGCAAGGCAACCAACGGTTTATACAGGTGAGGTGCTTGCTCTCGGAGAACCACCGATCTCATTCGATTCAAGATGACAACCACAAGCCCGAAATGGCGATCGCGTTGACGGATTTCAGAGGCCTGTGCGGATTCTTGCCCATTCCAGACATCAAAACACACCTCAGGAATGTGCCAGAGCTTCGTGCACTAGTCTCAGAGCAAGTCGCGAATCGCTTTCTCTCAGCCGAGGGACCAGACGAGCGAGAACAATTGCAGATCCTCTTCTCAGCTCTCATGCAAGCCGATCCGAACACAGTCAAGGTCCAGCTTTCGCGACTGACGGCGCGTTACAACGCTGAGAACGAACGGAGTGACGTCAAGGACCTTGTCCTTGGCCTAGACGGTCAATTTCCAGGAGACGTTGGAGTGTTCTGCCCCTTCATGCTGAACCATGTCAAGTTGGAGACCGGACAAGCAATTTTTCTCGGCGCGGGAGAACCCCACGCGTATATTTCTGGAGGTAGGGCTTCGTTGTGAAATCCCGTAAGCGTCAGCATTTACCACGGGTGATCAGATATCATGGAATGCATGGCCAACTCAGATAACGTCATCCGAGCTGGCCTCACCCCGAAGCGGAAGGACATCCCGAATCTTCTCGCTGGTCTGACCTACAAGGCTGCTCCTTGGTCTAACCACATGGTCCAGCCATCCACAAGTTCGGATTCGGCCACCGTGACTTACGATCCTCCCGTCCAAGATTTCACAGTCCTTGCGTTTAACCTAGCGAAAGGAGGTGCGGAGTCCCAACACGCAATCAATGGCCCATCGATTATCATTGCTACCGAGGGGGCTGGCTTTATCAAATGGGACAAGGACAGCAAATCTCTGGCACTAAAATCAGGGAGTGTTGTTTTTGTAGGGGCTAACGTCCCTGTTTCTTTCGACGCTCTTGAAAAGTTGACGGTGTTTAGGGCCTACGTCGACTGAGTAGACTAGCATTTCGGACTGTGGACTACACGTTATGGCGTGCAGCGATATCAACTCCGTTGTATGTTGGCCTGATATCTACCCTGTCTTGAACTCTGTATAACATTGTCACAATGTCACTCCAACAAGTTCTGCACAAGACCGGGTTCAACAAGACGTTATTAAGTTGTCGCGGTTGGACGTCGAAGTATTACCCGTACTAGGATTTGTGAAAGATTGATGAAAACCCGGAATGAAGAGACCACTGTAGATACCGCAAGAAAATGAAAGCCCTATAAGTACGTAGATAGTACTTGTGAATCAAGTACGATATCATCATAATTCATTTGCAATTCGCTTCTCAATGATATTGGCGATATTGGGACCGTAGACTGGTATTTTGGTGCCTTGAAATCCCTCTGGATATTTCACGCTAGGTGTGTTCTCCTCTGTGAAATAGCTGAAGGAGGTCCCTCAGTGGTATCTGACATGCAGAACAGAACACACACTCACGTATCATTCCAAACGCCAAAATGCCTCATCCCCATCGCGCGTGTTGTCCATTCATAATCATGAGCAAAGCCTCCTGGGTAAAACATCTCAATTACAGCAGACACATTGGTGCGTGGCATCAAGATGAGGTGTGATAAGCCATTGCCGTGTACTCCAAGTAAGATCTGTGTGTTCCATGTGAGCACAAGGCTGCGATGTGTGTGTGTGTAAGGGGGGCGTTTGAACTCACGGTCGTGCGTGCCACGAGTCGAATCTGATCATCTTTTGTCATTCCTTCGGCCTTCACCACGTTCAGCTCCCACTCTTTGCCCGCGCTCGTTGTTTCTGCGTTCTTCCTCTGTACAAGGGACTCCAGATTCTTGACCAACACCTCGTGGTCTTCAGGGATCAAGCGACGTCGGGAAGATTGACGAGAAATGTAAGTAATCACAATTTTATCGGTCTCTTCAAAGTCGGGGGGTGTTGAGGCCAGTGGATTGTCATCCAGCGCGTGATTCGCGAAAGAACCCCCCTCGCCATCTGGTGTCACACCTGCGAAACGCCAAACAGCATGTCTGATCGACCTCCACCACAAACCATTTTTATCCAACTTTGAACGAGAAATCAGAGCATCAACCGATTCACTGGCGGTACGTTGATTCTGTGCGCCGCATAATTTCCCTCTGAAAGCTGCCGACCGATCCGCGAGCAGAAGGTAAGGGAAGTGCCAAGCACGGTGAACACCCGAGTCGATGCCAGCGGATGTGGCAGCCACGCGATCATCCCAGTCGACATCCACTTCTACCGTTAAAGATGGGAAAGCAGCGCGCAGGAAATAGCCATTGAACCCTGGTTTGTCTCGCCACCCTTCACTAGATGAGTGGGGAAATATGGCACGATGAATCGGGGGAGGAGGTTCAGGATACACTGCGCCCGTCCAAAATGACCAAGTTCCAAATAGAAGCTCAGCGCAGAAGTGATAGTAGTGGTTCAGAACTGGACCATAATTAGCTCAGACGAAAGCCGGGCCGAAGTGCGAACATACACTGTGGTGGATCATTGAACAGAAGCTGGGGATCAAATAGACATTTAGAAATTACGTCGGTCAGCTATGGTTAGGACTAACCGTATTGCCCTCGACCGACCAAACTCTACGAGTGGAAGGAGAGTTTCCCCACCGCTGAAGCGCTTCCTCAGGACTTACGATATCCATGTTCCACGGGGTAGGTTCACGGAGTCCCTTATCCTCTGGGGTGTTTTGTGCGGCGAGACCGGTCGATGTCATGTACCTGGTATCGGGGAACGAAGAGGGCGAAGAAGTCATGATCAGAAGGGTGCCATTTGCCATGTAGATGTCCCGGAACAACGTCCACCCAGGAACGTGTTCTACTATGGTGGTTTCTGGCAGCGATGACAACTTCGAAAGGTCCGTGTTTCGGAACGTGGTAACTTGCTCCTCCGACCCGACAATCGGTTCTGGTAAGATAGGGACAAGTAATCCACTGATGGCTTGGTCATTCTGTGGTGGTTGTTCATCAACAGGTTCGTTGTTGGTATGTTGGCGGAACCCAGCAGTTATAATGACGGATTGCGAGGTCAAAGGTGCCATAGTTGTGATAAAGTGCGTCGAGAGGGCACCAACGAGGATGAGGACCGCATCACGTCGGGAAAGTGCACGAATGAGGGGAGGCATGAGACCAGACGCTGACTCTGATGAGGCCCGACGGGGACGCAAATTTAAAAGTACTCACGGACGCGGCAAACGACAGGCGCCTCAAGTTTCAGCAATAACGTACCGCTGACTATACTATCTCCAAAAATAGTGACCAATACTTTCAGTCCCGAGAATCACCGCACTCGAATGCACGAAATGATCTGGAGTGCTTGCGCTCATTTCTTCGAGACCATACTATGGAATGGGTTGAGTGGACAGACTTACACTTGGAACCCGAACTGTCAAGTACGCGGACACAGGATCGTCGTCGCTGGTATCGACGTCATCCGAAGATTGACTAACTACCAGTTTGCCTACAAACAAACGTAAATACCTCGCTCACGACTCGGACGACTCGGACATATGAGGGTGGTGGTCACATTTATACTGGTCCCAAATACGACTGGCAAGCGTGACGAAGGAACACTACATGTTCCAAACTGTTCCCTTGAAGGAGATGAGTGGTGTCCTGGCAACAGGAGGTAACGGGACGGAGTTGTCCGATATTAAATAATGGTTCCTGCCGCCGACGAAAAGGCGACTGATCTAGGATGGCCCATCAGAGCATAGCTTTGACTTTGATGGGGCAGTGAGACAGACTCTCAGACTCTCGCTCATTGCGGAAGTGAACTACCGTTCATTTCAGTTGCTCTTCATCTCGAGGGCCCGGGACATAGCGGACACTATGAATCCGAGTCGCAGCAATTGAACCAGCGCCCTGAGGGTAAGTCAGTACGGCGCGGTGTACATGTACTCACACGGTCATGATGGAGGGGGGGCATAACGGGGAGAAGCATCTCCACCAACACCCAGGCCCGTCGAAAGAAAGAGCATGTAAGAAATATACTGTGGAAGATTACCTTCAAGCCCTGAAGCCTAAAGAGAGGGGAGGGAATAAAGTAGGGGAATATCCGGGCCAGGTCAACTTGGGCCATGTGGCTGGCTTATGTGATCGTACATCTTGGATAGTGCTCGCTATGCTCGCCCTGGTCAACGTATGTCTGGCATTGACCAGCCTCGTCTACGCTGCTGCCATCAACAACGTTCGACCCCTGGTGGTATGGCATGGCCTTGGCGATACGTATGCATCATCTGGCATGGTCCAGTTTGAAAGCGAAGTGAAGAAGATGCACCCTAGGATATTCGTCCACTCTGTCTACATCGACCAGGATGAAAAAGCAGATCAACGTGCTGGATTCGTAAGTGTTGTATTCACTAAAGAAACCTTGTTTACAAAGGGATCCACCAGTATGGGAATGTCGATCAACAGCTCGCCATCGTTGCTGAGCAGCTTACCTCCATTCCAGAGCTTAGCAGGGGGTTTGATGCCATCGGTTTCTCTCAAGGTGGCCAGTTCCTGCGCGCATATGTGGAGCGAAATAACACGCCGCCCGTGCACAACCTTCTTACGTTCGGATCACAGCATATGGGCATCTCTGACCTGCCATTGTGCGGCTCCTTTGACTTGCTGTGTCAGGTCGCTCGCCGCGCCGCAAAGGCTGGAGTATACAGCGAATGGGCACAGCAGAATTTAGTACAGGTTGGACGATTGCTTCCTCTTATTGCTCATATGAAACCCAGTCATGAACCCGACAGGCACAATACTTCAGGGATCCAGCGCAACTGTCGCTGTATATGTCATCAGGCAGTTTCCTCGCTGATATCAACAACGAGGTTCTCCTTCCGTCTGCGAGAAAGCAAGCCTATGTTGAAAATCTTGCTTCGGTACAACACCTTATCCTCGTTCTCTTTGCGGAAGACGAGACTATGGTCCCCAAGGAGAGTGCATGGTTTGGGTCCGAGGCCCCGCCAAAGCAAGATATCTATTACGTGTCCGACCGTTTTCCAGAACAGGAGCACCTTGGCCCACTCGTTCAGGAGAAGAAGACGATCGTGCCCATGAAGCTCCAGCCATTGTACACAGAGGATTGGATTGGTCTCCGCACCCTCGATGAGCGAGATGCCGTAGTTTTGGTTACTTGTCCGGGGAGACACATGCAGTTGACAGGATGCTGGGAGAGTTTGGCGGAGAAATGGATCGGGGGCACTTTATGAGTCCTGTCACACACGTCACATGTCACATTCTAGGTCTGTTGAGACTCGCACACAATCGTTTCCGAGTCATCTTTTCCTGTCTGAATAACATGTCAGGCGCAGCAGCATCAGCGGGAGCCTCCCGATTCTCTACATTCATGAACCACCCAGCCGGTTCGTGTTCCAAGATATCCTGCTTCATACTCATTAAAACTATGTTGGCACCCCGCTTGCGCAAATAGGTCCCAAAACTGTGTTCTTTTGGGCCCCGGTGATGAAGTGGTGTCTGGTTGCTGCAGGCCTGAAAGACTTGAACCGGCCAGCGGAAAAGCTCAGCATATCCCAAAACCTTGGTGTGTCTATGAATGACTTGTACCACAATGTGTATGCTCATTTGCATCCCATCAGCTTTGGCGGCAACGGGAATGATCTGGGTGCGGTATTCATTTGTCATTATACCAGTCAACTACAGCCTCGCCGCAGTAAGTTGTGCCCGACACTCTCCGGTTCTAAATGACCAATATTCCAAGGTCAACTTTTTCGTGGGCGCGACGGGCCTCGGTCAATTGGCCCGCATTGCTCAGTAAGGAATCCGTTTGAGATCACGAGGAAGTATTCTCACCCGATTCAAAGGTATCGCTACACGCACCCCCAAGCTGTAGAGGGAGCAAAAGCTTAGAAGAAACCGACATCCTACGCTCGATACTTGTACAGTCTTGCCCGTAGATTGACGATATATTCTGTCCTTCGAAAAACCTGGTCATCATTGTCATAGTGCTAAGCAACACACAGGAATTATCTACGTGACGACCGATTGCCTCGCCGTTTAGCAGAACGACCCTCCTCTCCACTCTGCGGATCACTTTGGGTGAATACACTCTTGGCTGCATCCCACCATCCGCCTTCCATCAAGACACGATTTGCCGCTGCCACGATGTCAGACATGATTCGCTGAGCATCGCCGTCCCGAGCTTGTGCCGGATTGTCCTCGCGATACTGCCATTGATTCTCAAAGGTTTCCCATAGTTTCGAGGGACGCTTCGAGGTGCGAGGCGTTGTTTCTGGGATACGGGCGCCAGCGCCATCACGACCATCGCCGTTCAATGCACTGAGAAGAACGGCGCCCAAGGTCGACATAAGACCGCTCCCTCCACCATTCCCCATGTACCAGCCTGCACTTGCTGCTAGAACACCGAATATCGTTCCCCATTTGATAAACCAGAACGTGGTTCTGAATATCCAGCTTGTTGTTCTGTACAGGCTAACCAGTGCGAGATACGCGGCCAGGAAGCTGATGAGGGGTGGTATGAGGGTTTGTGCGTCCCACTCCCAAGGTTTGGATGCGAGGAGAGAAGAGACGAGGGATATGAATGCGGTAAAGAGGGCGAGGGAGTGTGAAACGAATGAAACGAAGAACGAGTAAAGTTGTGGTGGGACGTGTTCATCCAAAAAATCGAGAAGGGGATCCAGAAAAGCTGGCAGCTGCGGTATGTCTGACATGACGGTGAATGCCACAACAGCAAACCAGCGTGACAGCGGGAATACTACCTGTCACAGTAACGGGGGTCTTTGCCACCGCCATGCAGCCAATCGGAATATTCCGGCATAACGCCAAACACAGTGGCGCTGGGCCTCGGCACAGCAAATTTTGAATTTGATCGGGCTTTACGTAACTCCGCGGCAGAGGACAAACACTGGCAAACAGGAGTGCTATAAGTTAGAGCGGTAAGCTGGATCACTTTCCTTTCTCAAGACTGCCTTTAGTCCTCCGTTACCGTCAGTCCCCCCTTACCCCATAAAGTCCCCTCCCTCTCGTCCTCAGCCATGGCCATGAAACGCAAGTTAGACTTGGATTCTTCTGAGGACTTCCCCCAGGTTTGCCTACCTCCAGACCTGTACCCCACATAATATTTACCACCTGTCAGACGGTCAAACAGCTGAAATTGGTTCCGTTTCCTGGCTACGTGCCCGACCATGACGTCGCTATGTCTGATTCTCCCTCTTCTGACTCGGAGCCATTTTTCCCTGAGAACCACCACACTCGTCTTGCATCCACCGCTAGCACATCAAGTGACTTGTCTGAAGCGGTTGATTACAACTCTCGTGAGTGCTTCCACTCCCTTCTAGAACCTCGCTTGATGGGCAATTTCACTATGATATTAGCTCTTTACCCCAGATACAGTGCGCATCAGCCTGCTCTCGACCCCGAGTCTCCCAAAGTCGTTGGTTTGATGCAACCTGCCAGCACTCTTTCGCACCACGGGTATGTATATTATGTGACTCCACCACCATAGTGACTTGACAGCGTCCTGGCTCGTGCATTTATGCGTTGATTTCGTCAGCTCTCAGTGCTCTCAAATACCCAAGCTTCGTGTTGCATGCTCCGCTGGCCTCGACGGTTCAAGAACGATGTGGAGCTTCTGCGAACAATGCGGCGCGATTTCCATGGTCGACACCGACTAAGTCACGAGAAACTGTGTTCACCAAGCTTTCGCCACTTCTTTTCTTATCTTTCTTTATTTTGCTGATCGTATTACTCATGCTTTGCTCTTGGACAATTCACACCCGAAAACTCGAAAGCGCTCGTCGATGTAACTACCGGCTTCCCCCCTTGCCATCTCTCTCCGATGTCTTCTTCCGTCTCCCACCAGCACTTTCGACTCGACGCGCATCCAGTCCTCGCAAATGTCAATTCCGCCTCTGCTTGCTATATTTTACTACTGCGCTACTACACCAGGTTTCCTACCTCCGACAATGCTGTCCTGTACTTAGTTGCTTTGATGTAAAACATGCCGCGCTTGAGCAATCGTGCCTTCTAATTCACAGTTTGAGTAATGTCCCGATGAGAGTGAGATATGGCTGTACTTCAGCTTCAGTGCAAGTGTGTAAACACGACACGTTTCACAGCCACATGTAGACGAACATCGCCTGATCAAACTCCCTCATGACCCAGACGACACTGCTTCAGTACGAAGCACCTTGTAAGTTGAACTACTAGTACCATCACGTATTGACGGCAGTCTGACATCACCGAGGGCCTGTCCATGCCATTGACTGGTGCAAGTCCACAGCACCAGGCCACCAGTCTCGTCCTCGTTCGGCATTTCGTCTCGGCATCGCCTCATTTACAGAGGATTATCGCAATCGGATCGCAATCGTCGGGCTTCAGGACGAGCGAGTTCTTGTGGAAGACGACTACACCGACTACCCTGACTTTGTTACCCTCGTCGAGGCAAATCACGGATACCCGGCTACGAACTTGCAATGGCAACCTGCGAGCGCAGGAGGTTTTCCTTGGTCAGGAAAGACGCCATCTGCTGAGTTACTCGCCACCACCGGTGACGCATTGAGAGTTTGGGAATACTTTGGAGACGCACCACCTGCGTCATCCGCATACGTAGGGAGGCAGCCCAGTGGCGGTGGGCATCGTTTGACTCTGAAAACAGCCTTATCTGGAGTAGGCCGGTTCTTTCCAAGTTCAAAATTTGTATTGACTCTTCTATAGCAATCAAAAGTACAAAGCCAGAACACGGGTGCGCCTTTGACAAGCTTCTCCTGGAACGAAAAGGCACCTAGTCTCGTCGTGACATCCTCTATTGATACGACTTGTACGGTTTGGAATATCGATACCGCAACGGCCATAACCCAACTTATCGCACACGACCGGGAAGTCTATGATGTTGCCTGGCTTCCGGGATCCACGGATATATTCGTCTCCGTTGGTGCTGATGGGAGTCTTCGTGCTTTCGACTTGCGAAGTTTAGAGCATTCCACCATCCTTTACGAGACACCTACACCGAAGGGTGCTTCCCTTCCGACATCATCCACTCGCCTCCCAACTTCCCCATTGCTCCGCATCGCATTTAATCCTGCTGACTCGAATTACATGTCTACCTTCCACATGGATGGGACAGACGTGCAGATCTTGGACATGCGAAGTCCAGGACAACCGGTCATCGAGCTGAGAGGACACCGCAGCCAAGTAAATTCGATGGGATGGAGTACCACAGATCGGCCCCTACTTGCCACCGCAAGTAAATGCATCTCGATATTGAATGTTGGAACAACTCAACTAACACATTATAGGCGATGATTGCCAGGTGTTACTATGGGACCTTGCAGGTTACATGCAGACGGCAACTTCACCTCGTACGGCGAATTCACGGCTGAACTCCCCTCGACCAGATGTGAAGAAGAGAGTTGTCACTGACCCAATCATGGCGTATTCTGCGAGCAATGAGGTGACGAACCTTTCGTGGTCGCCGCAAATTCCCGGTATGACGATGAACACCGGTCACTCGACGGCTCCCGGCGAATGGCTTGCAATTGCTAGTGGCAAGTCGATCAAGGCATTGAAGGTGTGAAAAGGAAAACGGGGCGACGAGTTAAGTTCGACCCCAAGCTTGCGAGGTTTACTTCAACTACATAGCTATTGGTCCATGTATAGTGCGATATCAGCAAAGGCGGTGTGCAATGCTATCGCTTGACTTCCATAGCTCATTTGAGAGTTGTGAATGGAGACCGGAAATTAGAGGTCGTTCCTGCATCCATGTATGGGGCGAAACAGCGAGCTTGAAGCTCAGCTGATAAGTTCATAGATAGTCCATATCAGCTCAATGCCCACAAATTTTCGACTCATAGAAACAAACTTGCCTGAAAAGGACAACCTTAGCCATTGCTATCGGGTAGTGGATAACGCCGACTTCCGTGACTGTGTCCTTTTCGCATCAGATCACCTGCGTCGTATCATCGTCCACGTTGCCATCATTTTAATCCCGCTTGGCTAGTCGACCGGAACCCCGTGATACATTTCAGTATAATACATGGGAATCTAAGGGTACAGGTCAGGCAGGCGATAAGGTTTTCAGGAACGACTGATCCTAGCCAGAATTGGTGAAATGACACTGAAATCTGTCTACAAAGTGAGTATGGTGGAAAGCTGATTACTCTTCTTATCAGAGAGTGTCAGTAAATGCATCGAACATCAATTCCACGCAAAAACGGAGATTGGTGACACCGTGGAACAATCCTGATATGGCGAGGTACGCTCGGCCATAAAAATCCCGGCGCGTCCCTCTGTTTCCCTGAGCAGAACAATGGCCGACATTCTCCCAGCTGTAGATGGTGGCCACCAGAGGAAACTCTCGACCTCAAGTTCATCAGATGTCGTAGAAAAGGTGGACGTGGAACTCGCCAATGCGCTCGGTGAAAACGACAAGGAAGAGGGAGCCCAGGAAAGAACGTCCAACAAGAATCTAAGGGTCCTCTTTCTTGTTTGCTTAGCTGCGTTGATCCTTGGTTGGTGGATTTCTTCCACGGTATTAAAGGCGACGCGCGATAAATGGCAAGTGTACCTTTCCCGGTGCCCCATGCATGCTCAAAAGTCCTGCAGGGTTGTACAGACGATCTTCGCCTGGATCTTCTTAATGTAGGTGCAAGACTCCACCCTAGGTTTCAAGGGCCTACCGAGCTTCGCTTCCAGCGTTATTGCGTTTCGGTTTATCCCAAACTCAGTGGTCACTCGACCAGTGGCCGCTGTATGGGTCCCTCTCGTTCAGGAGCCTTGGTACCGTCTACCCCGCAATTCGAGATTGACCATCGGCTGGCTGTGCCTTCTCGGCGTCATTTTTGGATCCGCTTTCGGTTTCCCGCTCGCTGTGGTGCGCAGAACTATCCAGTGAAATATTCCAGTACTGATCGACGACAGGATGATGACTATGGCCATAGAGCAATCTGCGTGTTGGGTTTGTTCGTTTTCCAGTGCTGCTTCTACCTTTCCTCCACCAACCGTTCTGCCATATGTTGGTACGCGCTGAGGTTTTGACCTGTCCAGTCATCTGATAGTGTAAAGGCCCACTGTCATTGTCGGGTTGTTCATTCAGCAGGCTATTGCCCTTTTCGTGCTCAAGACGAATGCTGGCTATTCACTATTCATCTACATTGCGGATCTGGCATATAACTTCCTAACGCAGGCCAATGTTGGAGCACAATTCTTCTTCGATGCCGAAACCATTGCCAAAAAGTGGTTCTTCGTCAATGTTGTTCGTTGACAATACTTGCATACTTTTCTGCATCACTAATGGATCGCAGCTCGCAGCCATTATATTCTTCATTGCAACCGTGCAAATGTTCTATCATGTGGGTCTTTTTGGTTCTCTATCGATCGTGGTGTTTATTGACGTGTACTGAAGCTTGGGGTAATGCAATGGATCATCAAAGGATTGTAAGTACGTTCTCCTGTTTCACTAGATCTAGTCGCCTAGTCAAATAAGCGCGTGGTTTTTCTTCAAACTGTTGAATGTCTCTGGTGCTGAGGCCGTCGTCGCCTCTGCCTCGCCATGGGTTGGCCAAGGAGAGTCTGCTTGTTTAGTCAAGCCATATATCAAGGTTATGACACGATCTGAGATTCATCTTGTCATGACATCCGGTGAGTACCAGTAGCTCGCAATGGAGGTTGTCATTGACAGAGGTTGCTTAGGGTTTTCGACCATCTCCGGTGCGGTCCTCAGTGCATACGTTGCACTTGGCGTCCCTCCCCAGAATCTTGTGACATCTTCTGTCATGAGTATCCCTGCCTCCATAGCTATCAGCAAAATGCGTATCCCGGAAGTGGATGAACCTGCGACCCGCGGACGTGTTGTCATCGACCGTGGAGAACAGAATCCTCATAATGCTCCTGTGAACGCACTCCACGCATTTTCTAAGGGTGGCCTGTTCGGACTGAATGTCGCTGGGCAAATTTTGTGGGATTTCTCCCTCCAAAAACGTCCCACTTGCTAATGTGGTGCTATACAGGACAAATGTGCTCATCATTCTGTCCCTTGTCGCAACTATCAATGGCATATTGACCTGGATTGGCCATGGATTTGGAATTCACCAACTCACTCTGCAACTTATTCTAGGATATATCGGATATCCTATTACGTTCTTCCTTGGTATGTAACGGGTTCAAATTTTTCTGTCGCCACCCTTGAATTTCCTAACCAGGGGTACCGTCCGCCGAGATCCTACGTGTCTCTCAGCTGCTTGCCACAAAGTTGATTGAAAACGAGTTCGCAGCGTATCTCGGTGCGTAATTGCCTAAATCAAGGGATTGTACATTTGATAAAGTCCGTCCAGAGCTCCAAGCTATCCAGGCTAGCTCTAATCCGCTCTCTCCGCGCGCATACACGATTGCTTCGTACTCGCTTTGTGGTTTTGCAAACCTGAGTTCGCTGGGCATACAGATTGGTGTGCTCACTGCCCTTGCACCATCGCAGGGAAAAATCATTGCGAAGTTCGCCGGGTCAGCTATGATCTGTGGATTTATTTCGTAAGCCTATTTTATTTGCTTTTCTAAACAAGTTCCTGCCTCACATCAGCGCCCTCCAGGACTCTGCAAACCGCCGCCATCGCGTATGTGTCCCCGTTTCGATGGTTGTCACAGCACTGAATTGATCATTACAGAGGAATGCTGATTTAACGTACTAACGAATGATCATATCCAAACGTTATTCAACGATCTTTTGACAGCTCGACCGTCTTTTAGTTCTCAGTGGTTGAACTTTGTGTTTCCGAAATGTAATTGTAATAGGCACTCAAGTGTACTCTATGTATGGCCCGCCGAACCTCTCTTCTGCCACCTCCAAGCGAAGTGTGCGGCGTGCCCTGTCATGCTTTACGCCTATCCGTATCGAAGTTCTCGAACAATAGGCTCAGCCGCATTCTGAAGTCGCTCGGAAACTGGATTTGAAGCGGTTTGGGCAACGAGTGATCCGCGGCTCAGCTCGAATGACGACGGCAATATTTCATTTCCGGTGGTGCGGGACCGTCCCCCATGTCAAACTCGATATATAGGAATCACCTGGCAATAGACTCGCTGTCAGCCGCCATCCTGGTTCCCTTCAAGGACTGGTTGGTCACTGTCAGCCGCCAGCGTATTTATGACATTCTCGGTGTGCTTTCTCTCGCCCATAAACGACCTGAACCAGCGCAACAATGGCACCTACACCTTCACCCATCCTTGTCCATTCACCGGTCCCATCTGGCAGACACCACCACCGCCTCCGTCTTCAGGGTCCGAATCCCCGTCTTCTGCCAAGGCAATCCTCGGCACCGCGCACTGAACAATCCAAGGCACGCACTCTCGACACCGCGTTGCAACCATCAGTGGTTATCGAAGGCCCACCGCCACCTCCGATTGCTCCAACGCCATCCGAGTCCGGAGCGCTTGCCCCTGAACCGTCAGCGATCCCAGTCGGGAATAATCAACCTGTAGATATATCCGGGAATATCATAGCGGCGGTCGTCGTCGTTGTCCTCATCTTGGGAGGGCTCATCGGCCTGGTCGTTGGAGGGGAAATGCTGCGAAGGCGGGCAAGGACCACGGGGAGGGAAGTTTACCCTCCACCCTCGAGGTGTTTCAATGGACGCCAGAAATCCGAGGCCATCAAGAACGCGGCCGAGTTGCCACAGAAGCGCACCAAAATGGGCCGTGAAAAGTTTCCATACGACGAGAAAACGTTAACCCCGCTCACTCGACCACGACCCGTTCTCAACAGGGAGCGTCAACGAAGGCTCTCTGATGTCTGGCCCATCCGTAGCTTGTCGCGTGCTCTGTGCAATCGTCGATCGCACCCAGAGCAGGTCGGACGTAGTCTTCGACATTCGCCACCTGTAGCAAGTCCACAAACGACCTGGTCCGAGTTCTCCCCAGTCTCGCCTTACGTGGGACCACCTCGTACTGTCTTGGCTTGCATACCGGAAGAACTTGAGGAGTGTCAAAGCCAACCGAGTACTGACCTTGCGGCCATCCTGGGAGTCACATTCCAGCGATCGCTGGAGTCTGGATCGGTGGTGTCGACCCATCAGACGGACCAATCCAGGTCGTCACATAACATGCTACTGGGGGGTTTCAATGCACCGGAATCATCTGGGATAACAGGGCAACGTGGTCAAATCATGTACAATGCAGGGACGAGGGACGAGGACGCCAAGTCGCTGGGAAGCTCGGCTCCGGATATGACTTCAGACGGGGGCGAATCAAGCAGGTCGTCGATGGCGTCGTTGGAGAGCCTTGAAGACGGTAATGATAGGGAGAGTCTCAGGGAAGAGGTATTTGAACTGAGACGCGCACAAACGAGGAGCATGCAGATGAACAAAGGAGTGTTACTTTCTCTCAGCTTGAAGACCCTAGACGACAGCCAAAATCCCGGGCCAACGCATGGGGAATGTGGTCCTTCACCATCGCCTTCCGCCCCGGGCGCAGAAGGTGGCAAGGACTTTGTTGAGCGGGAGCTGAGTCTGGCGATGCTTAGTGGAAACTTCAGTGCGGTCAACCTAGACGAGTTTCCCTCACCACCTTCGATACTTCCGATGATTCCGAGTTTTGTTTCCGGTTTTTAGTGTGATTGATAGAATGCGTATTACCACAAGCAGTTCTTTGACAGGAGTGATCACCATATCTGGCCACATGTTCATTTCAAAAATCACTCTCATGCCATGTCAATGATGTTTTTGCTAACGTTTGGTGCTAGTCTTATACTATGTGCCGCGTTTGCCCTTGCCTTCCGCTTGGCTGCATACCATGTCTCCACAGGGCCCCGACGCAACTCACTCCGGAAACTGGCCGGACCACCTGTGCAGACTCTCTTCGCAAACCACATGTCTTTTGTACTCGAGTGTGTACTTGCACTCCGGTGTCTTTTACCTTACGCTCATCATTGTTCCATAGTCCGTCTAGGTCCCCCACCACCCATGCCCGGTATGTTGAGAAATATGGTAGGAACGTACGTATAAGGGGACTTGGCCCTGTAGGTGCGTCCGGGACTGACTTTGGAATCCAACTCATCCCATTATATCACAGTGGGATGAACGCCTCCTGCCCCTTGATCCTGTCTCTGTGTCTCATGTACTCAAGAATAGTACCATCTACGAGAAACCCTGGCAGTCACGTAGGTTGATCGCGGGTCTCATTGGCTGTGGTATGCTTGCTGCAGAAGGCCATGTTCATAGGCGTCAACGGCGGGTTTCTACGCCCGCGTTTTCCATTCAAAACCTGAGAGCACTCGTGCCACTCGTGTTTCGCAAGGGAAATGAGCTCCGACATAAATGGTCCGAACTTCTCGACAAGTCTCCTACCGGAGAGGAGGGCATTGAAATCGATGTCTGTCATTGGATCTCTCGGGCTACCTTCGATGTGATCGGCCTGGCTGGTGAGATCTTTCTCGGTTGACGCGCGCAACAAAGTAACAGGTCAACAGGGTTTGATTATCACTTTAATGCCATCCAAAATGAATCGGACGGGCTCTTTTGTGCTTACAAGGAGATGTTCGAAACTGCTGTGGCGCAGAATAATGGAATCCGAGCGCTACTTGGGTTATATTTCCCGATTCTCAACGTATTGTTCGTGAGTCGGCACAGAGCAATTTCAGAGCATTTCTTGACATACCTCTCGCACAGCCGGACAAACGGGTCAAGACTGTGAAACGTTGTCATAGCGTTATTAACCGGGTCGCCGGAAAGCTCATCCAGTCGAAGAAAGCCAGAATTACGGAAAGCGAGAAAAGCGGCACCGGATACACCGAGAAGGATTTACTTAGTCTCTTGCGTGGGTGATTGACGAGCTCTGTACTGAGAATCTCAACTGACAAGACTCCCTAGTGAAATCAAACTTGGCGACAGACTTGCCCCCTGATCAGAGGATCTCAGATGAAGACATCCTTCACACCATCAACACATTCATGTTTGCGGGGTCTGATACCACTTCCCTTGCTCTCACGTGGACTTTGCTCCTGCTGGCGAGACATCCCGAAGTTCAGACTCGCCTTCGTGCTGAATTGTCCAACATCGTACCGTCGACGCCATTGTCCCGTTTGACGACTGAGGAAATTGAATCCTTGCACACTGTGTTGTCCGACCATCACTATCTGAATAACGTAGTTCGCGAGTCGTTGCGGCTTGTGCCACCAGTTCATTCCTCTTTGCGCGTCGCCACCCGAGATGACGAGATACCGACATCATACCCTGTTCATCTCCGCGACGGAAGCATTTCGGATCAGAAGTCCATCTATATACGGGAGGGAGACTTCGTGCACGTACCCGTAGAGGCTTTCAACTTGGACAAGGGTATTTGGGGCGAGAATGCATGGGAATTCGAGTGAGTATGTGGGTCAAGAGCATCGGGATTACGCTCATGATCAACTTTGGTTGTCAGCCCTGAACGCTGGGATCATCTACCTGAAGCTGTAGAGGCGCTGCCAGGGCTCTATTCCAACCTCCTCACCTTCTCGGCCGGTCCTAGGGTGTGTATCTCTTTTACCACTGACGTCCGTCGAGGTGACACACTCTTTTAGTCCTGCATTGGCATGCGCTTCTCAATGATCGAGATAAAGACGTTCTTGTACGTTCTTCTGACCAACTTCGTTTTCGCTGAGACGCAGAAGAAAGTTATCAAAGCCAATGTGTAAGCGGCCTCACTTTCTCCCCCCACGGAACAACAACTCATCCCCAGGGTTTCTCAGCGTGCTCACACGTCCCTACGTCTCTGGTCAATTCAAGAAAGGCAGTCAATGCCCACTGCTGGTGAAAAAGGTCGGAAGCTAAGCTTATTTGAGCATTTGGCTACCCGCTTTGCATTGCTGCAATATTGTGTTACTTCTCTTCAAGTCCTAATACACACATGTCGCATGTGATTTCATTCATTTAACAATCGATCGCTGAATGGACGAAACGTGTGATTGAGTGGCGAAAATTGAATTGGTTACAACATATCAATATAACTATGCGGTAGACACAAAAGGACAGATAGAAGAGTACAGCATAGAGCATACACAAGATCGTAACTGGGACTACAGGACATAGTCTGTTATTAGGGATACATTGGAGAGTATTAAGGCGAATCATTCCAAAATTATGCGTACGAACCAATAATGACAGATAATATTAGACACTGGCGCTCTGGACGGTGGTCGTTTCTTGTCCCGTAACTGAAGGCTTCGCGGATCCAGTTAAATTCTTCCCCCATGTTATCACCCCTCGGCTCACTCTCTTGGCGACCCTGACTAGGCTCTTCACTTTCTCCCTGCTTGTCACCTGACGAAAAGAGGTTCGCCGCTTCTGCCAAGCCTCCTCCGTGTGAGGAATGTCCATATCCATGAAAGAACCGGGGGTGAGATCCTCCTCATAATGATCGTCACGGTCGTCCATGGGGACTACTCGTGGCGCGACATACTGGAGCGGTGTCGGTCTTGGTAAGGGTGGAGGAGGACCCGAGACTCGGAAATGACAACCATGTGCGGGACGTGGCGGGTTACGATGAATAATCTCGTGGCTTGACTGCTGTCGTTTCAAGCGCCGTGGAGGCGGAAGAGACGGACGGTTATCCTTCCTTTGCGTGGCGTGATTGGGGGACCATCCTTCGGACTGCGACTTGCGATGATTACCCGGCGCGTGTGCTTCTAATTTCCGCAAACTGCATTCCAGTCTATCCAGTGAGGAACACCGGTTGGCCGAAGGATTCGGAGTCGGCTTCGGGGGAGGTTCACGAGGATGAAAGAACGTTTCGTCCAGAACGACTGCGTTCCGGTGAGGTGCGTTACTGAGCGGTGGCTCAAAATGAAAGACCTGTCCCTGGCGTCGACGTGGAGATAGAGATGGACGACCAGCGTCAGCACTCTTGTGGTGAGGGATCGACGTTACAAGGTCTCTTGATCCGACTGGCGGAGGCTTTTCGTTGTGCAGGCTGGCATTGTCGGCATGTGGGTTGATGCTTGGGGAGATAGGAATATTGGGTGGATGAACTGGGACGTTCGTATTTGTGGGGTGTGCAAGGCTAGCGTTCCTATGCTTGCGAGAAGCAAGAGATTTTGTGGGGGTAAGGCTGAGGGGTAGAATATCGGGTAGTTGTTTTGATGCATCGGGAACAAGGGGACAATCGTCATCGGGGGAAAGGTGGTCATCATCCGCAGTCAGCCCAACAAGGAGGCTGACTTCATGGATAAGAAGGCTATAGCGTGACGGATCGGGAGGTTCGTTAGAGTCCGCGAGCGCAGGATGAGTGGCGTTCCCGTCGACTGCACGATCTCGCGACAATGGCGCGTCGTGAGGGCGAAGCGGCGGGGAGCTTTCGAACCGGTGGTACATATTGTCCCACCGGCCCCTGTTCCTCAGAAATACCTGTACCTTGCTCACCTCGTCCCCGGACAGAAAACGCGGGTCCGGTTTCGGAGAAGGGACCGAGGGCTGTGGTAATAGGTGGGTGATAGAGGATTCGTGCGGTGATCCCACCATTTCGTCAAGCTGGACATCGATCTGGAGAGTGAACTCGTCCGGACCGACGGTGGCGGAGGCGGGGGAGAAGTATGAGTCAGGAGTAAGCGGGGAGAGATTATCCTCCGAGCTGGCGCAACTGAAAATATCGAGTGAGCTGAGCGGAAGCGGGACGGGTGAAACTGACCTCCACGCGGACGAAGGCGAGGACGGGAAGGCGTCGAGGGGGAGCGCGTGGAGAGACGGACGCATGGGGGAAAGTGCGGAGGAGGGCGAGGATGGAGAAGATGGGACTAAATAACCGTTGGCATTTGGCATTCATATCCTCGGTCTCGGAGAACAACACTCGCCCCGCCGCTCCGGATTCCGATGGAACCTACACAGTGAATTTGTCCGAGGAAACTCCCGCCAAGGCTTATGATAAGACAAGGTCACACCACACCACTAATTACTACGGTTGGAATTTCGAATATCTGCACAACAGTCGATGTGATAACAACAAAAAAGGTCACAACTAATATGACTTCTTGCCTGCCGTGAGCTGCAAATGAGCGCTGTGCTCATCATAAGGCACCTTCGTGACGGGTATCTCTCGCCACAAGTCGGGGGTGAGGAACGAGTATGTTTTGGTGATCTGCCGCGAGCGTAAGAAGCGCGATAGAGAAAAAGAGTCAACATACCGCAACAAACGTGGCCTTCAAAAAGTTACCCATCGTCGCCGTCGATCCTTTGGACTGCGTGTAGCAATCCTCCACACCAGCCAACTGCAACAGTCGCTTGGAGGCCGGCGCAGCGACGATGCCAGTGCCTCGCGGAGCAGGGATCAATCTGCACATGACAGATCCAACCTTGCCGCTGACCTTGGATGGCACCGTGTGTGGTTCACCAAGGGCAGCGCCCCAGTAACCTCTCCGCACCGGGATCACAGTCAGTTTGGCCAGGATGATAGCACCGCGGATGGCGGTAGCGACTTCCTTGGCGCATTTAACACCCAGTCCGACATGTCCGTCGAAATCACCGATAGCGACAAAGGCTTTGAACCGTGTGCGCTGGCCGGCGCGGGTCTGCTTTTGAACAGGCATGATTTTCATGACTTCGTCCTTGAGTTTTGGCAGGAAAAAGTCGACGATCTGGAATTCTTTCACAGGGAGGGAGAAGAGGTAAATCTCCTCCATAGACTTGATTTTCCCGTCCTTGACTAAACGCCCAAGTTTGGTGACGGGGACCCTGCGGCAACTGCTTGAATGGTATCCTCATGCAAGGATCTCATCACGAACCATTCCTTTTCTTCGTCCTTGCGACCGCCACGACGCGGACCACGACGTCCACGGCCACGGTCACCGCGGCCTCGCCCGAATCCACCCCGTCCTCGTGCTGCGTCAGCCATTTTTGTTTCGAAAAGATTCTGCGTTCACAAGATCGGTTAGCCACGACATCCAAAGTGGTAGAAAGACATCCAGCTGGGAAGCAGCCAGGAAGCGTCCAGTGATTGCGAGGATCGCGACGTGGCGTGTGTTGTCCCTGTGGATGGGTAGGATATACTCACTGATCAAGTTGACGGCGTGAGCTCGCTGTTGGTCAATGTCCGGTCGATATCGCAGTCTCGCTCATGTCTGGTGCCACAGCCTGCCCTGAACTTGCTTCGACGACCCCCGACACCCCCACCATCGGCCCGCCAACAACTGCGGGAGGAACGTCGGGCAACGGACTCACCATAATTCGAGACGTGGTGCGTGTTTCGGGCATGAGCGAAACGAGCCCAGTCTCCGTGATGTAGTTTGCTGTATGCGATGTGGACGGGGTATCCGGGGTACACCGGAGATCGGATGGCCGATAATTGCCTGTGCCCTTGCACCCAAGCTTGCACCAGCACCAGCACCATCAGCCCTCTCCTGCACTCGCAACAAGCAAGGTACTGTTCCCTTTCTCCCCGAGACCGCTAACAACACTCATCTCTTATAGCACCTTTGTACCACCCGTCTCCGCAGTCACGTTGGAAGAACATGTCGCTGCCTTCTATCTCGAATTATACGCAACAGCAATCTAGTCTTTGCCCCACGTTCGTACACTATTATACTCCATGTCTTGTCCCTCTCATTTCTTCTTTCAGCAACGGCCGTCACGCCGTTGGGGATGGGGCTTTCACCTGCGACAACACTCCGAGTGTACTTGCCGTCTGCCACATGCAGGGCACCGACGACATGTACTATTACTCTACTACGTTTTCTGGCGGACCCGGGGTACGTCCCCTCGTTGTTGCCGCCAGCATCTTGACTTATACCCTCACAGTGGCGCTTTTGACATCCCTAACGCAAAATGCCCTCCTGACAGAGGGTCGTCAGACCGTGTGACAGGCGGTCTGGCGCCAATTATTTCCCAATCTCCCGATTCATCGTTTTCACCCTCTCCTCCCGAGAAATCAACAAGTCCGATCAATAACCATATCACCAGCGCTCGAATCCCAATCACTGTTCCACCAAGATACATCTCTGCAAGATCCGAGTCTCCCTATGGTCTCCTCACTCCTCCATTAACCCCAGACGACAGCGACGCGAGTGGTGCTCATGGTATAATTACCAAGCATTCAAAGGATGCTCTGGATCTTCTCTTGAACATCTTCCCTCGTAACGGATTGAGCATTTTACCTTTTGCTAAAAGCGTCGTTGTCTCTGTGCCAAACATGGGAGCTACCTTCGACGGAGTCGTCCTCGAATTGCCCGGAAATTCGAAGACGTTCTACGTCGATGGTAAAAATGCCCCAGCCGTCAGCCTTCGCGAAAGGTAAACGCTCATCTCGTTGAACTCGTGTCCGGCTGACGTTGGATTCACGCAGTATCGTCGCCCTCTTGGAGCTCGCCGATGAACACCTGCAATGTTCCGCGCTTGTAATCGTTCTCGACAAGTCGTTCAATGGGCTCAACGATCTTTTGCATTCACTCATGTACGTCGGTGGAAGTGTTGTCACTAAACCACCCTTCCAGGTTAACCCGGCGTATATTCTTGTGGGATTGGAGATTTAAGTTGGAGAAGTGCTACGGTCAAGGGAATGTGTTTGGCGAACATCCGTGTCGTTGGGTTGAATCGCGTCGTAATTCCTAATCCAATCCTATGCGAATAATCTCTTATGTACATCCAACAATGGTTTCGTCCTCGTTCTGTGCCTGTTACATCAACACCATTAGGTTCTTGGAGTTTGCTCGTTTACCACCGAACACTCCCAACTTTCGTCATGGCTGGGTTGATGGATATTCTTCTTGCCTTGGTGAAAGTCTTGTGCGGTGGTTCCACGACTCAAGAACAGCCGCCTAGTGAATACCAGAAACCTCATGCAGAACGGCCACCTCACCAACAGGTGGTAACCGCCCGCCCGGAGCCTCGAGTGTCACCCGAATATCATCGCCAAGTGAGTGTTATCCCGTATATGACATCTTTCGACAGCCAGCTGTTCCTCGAATGCGTCATAAACGAGATGCCACCCTTGGGCCTTGACACATTCATACACAGGAGTATGAATTGCAGCCAATATCTCAACCTCGTCCAGACCATAGACCGCGTCAGGTATTTCTCCTCCGGACCTTTTCTCGCTTCCTAGAGCATGATTTGCCTCTCAAGGACCAGAACCAGGTCAACCAGCATGACGAACACTATATGACCCTCCGCGCCAAAGCGAACGAACAAGGTGACTCGATGGCGCGATGTTTTCAACAGAGTCATGAAGCCTACGGTCGGGGCGATGGCGCTCGTGCCAAGGAGCTCTCAGAGAAAGGGAAACAACATGAACGAACGATGGAGAGCCTTAATGCCGAGGCCAGTGCCTGGATATTCAGACGTGAGTATGATACTTTTGTCCGCGGAGCCGTGCTAGACCTTGTGGGATAGAAAATAACCTGGTACGGCATCGCGGACCGTTGTTTCTTTTTCCGTTCAAGTGACGCTCGACAGGATAGTAAACCGGGGGAAATCGATTTCCACGGCTTGTACGTCAAAGAGGCGGTTTCGTACGCTGATAAGAGCATTCAAGAGGCTCGACAAAGAGGAGACGCTGAGATTCGGCTCATTGTTGGCGAGTTGCACCCCTCATGCCAAGACTTGCAGACACGACTCAATGGTCATTTTAGGGAAGGGATTACATTCCAATGGCCATGTCGCGAAGATCAAACCCGCTATCGAGGATCTCGTGAAGAAGTAGGCAATGTCTCATCTAATATGACGACCTCCGATGTCATTCACCATGTTTTTCTAGACACAACATACCCGCTGAAGTTGACCCGCATAACGCTGGCGTACTCATCGCACGGCTCTAGGACCAACTGCAGGGTCCTTGGCGCCTATGAGCTCCCGTTGGCCGCGGTCTACGGATATGCGTCCTGACCAGGGCTCTTGACCAATTTGTCATGCATTTGGACGTGGATGAATCTTATACCCGTCCCGTTGTGAATTTAATTCACAAGGCTTTGATTTCGATTTCGATCATTTGTTCCTGGCAATCTCCGTGATATGTTATTTACGAATCCTCTGTACAATTTGAGAGATATTCGAGTTGGAAAATGAGTGGAGCGTGGCTGTCATGGAGATCAACATACAAACGTCGAGTCGGACTAATTTGGGGTGTTGCCAATCTCGCATGACGACTACTCTACTCCAGGTAGACCGTGTCTCAGACCACTGAATGTCGTACTCCAACATCCTCAAACAATCGGCCTACCGAACCCGAGACATTCTGCGCTACGTTACTCATCGGTCTTGCAGACATGCGTCCACAAGTTCCAACCCGTACCCATATCCTACGCACCCGAATCCGCAACCGCACCAAATTTTCCACCTGCCCAGATCCGCTACTCAGGAACAGATAAAAGAGCGATGTCGGTAACTCTGCATGCGCTGTCAAACAGTTATTCGAACGGTTACTCAACGTTTTCTGTGTTAGACTATGACCTCGTTCGCATCTACCACCCGGACTCGCCCGTCGCTCGGAAGTACCCTGCGGAAACAGCTCAATCCCGGTTCCAGTCCATATCCAAGGCGTATGACCTGATGCGAGGCAAGAGTGCCATTACCGGGGAGGTATTGACGAATCGCGAACGCCATACGGATCCGGCACGATTTAGACCCAAGGCGCCGAGACGTTCCCATTTTGACGAGACCACGGGCGACGAACGCTGGAAGGAGAGGATTTTGTTTGGGGCGACAGTGCTAGTAAGTCTCGTTTATATCGCGACATGCTCTGGGCCAGCCAATGACTTTTACAGGCCATCGTTGCATTTGTGGTGCAAACTGCCGTTGCTCGCCATAAGGCCATCGTTCAGGCCACCAATAGTGCTCGGACAACTTCGTCTGGACCAAAGTATTCCTTGGCCGATGAAGCGTTGGCTGAACCGACTGGGTCTGCACGGTCGAGGCGATCATGATTTACAGTGGTATTATTTGCCTACAGTAGCAGAGTATGTGTTGGAGCAATAAATATGCGCGGGTCGTGTCTGCCTTGGCAACCGGGTTGGAGTCATGTCTCCCACGAAGTGGTGCATTCGAAGTTGGTGGTCAACGCCAAGCGGTGATCTCTGATGTGATGATTGCCTAGTAAGGAGCAAGCCACTGTTTCCATCCTGTATGGATGACATCAGACCCGCGTGGTCAAGCGAATAGCAAAGGAGAATAGCAATCAGTGATAAGGGAGCCATCCATAAAGACAAAACACGACGCCATCATGCTGTCCAACAATGTCGTCTCCGTTTTCTGCCTTGCCGATCGAGCTCATCCTCTCCGTCATCTCAGTCGCCGCTGATCACCAACCTACCGCACTCGCTCTCTCCCTCGTCTCTTCCTGGGTACACAGGCATGTAGAGCCAGCCCTCTATCACACCGTTCGTCTGCGCTCCGCCCGATCCCTCACCTCGTTCATCTCCACCCTGGACGGCAAACCCCACGGGTTTGCGCACAGAACCGTAAAAAATCTGTGCATCACAGCGCTCGGACCAATCCCCAGGATCCAAACCGTGCTCTCCAGATGTACCGGGGTAACCAGCCTGGCCAGCGGCTTCTCCATCCCTTCGTACGTCTACTGTGTCCGCGGTCAGCCGTCGACCTTGGAAGAGCAGAAAAGCACCATGGTCAGATGTCTCCCAATTGCCCCCACAGAACAGCATCTCCTCTCTTTCGCGTGTCGAGACGGCCTTGACATGGCCATCATATCCCCCGCCGTCTCCCGTTTGAGGATACAGCTCACCCCCGCCGTCACCTCGGAGAGCGTTGCACGACTCGCAGAGCTCCGCCTGCTGACACACTTGGCGTTGGTGTATCATCGGGGGCGCTCTGGTGGCCTCGATGCTATCAAGGATATGCTTCAACCGATTATAAAGGGTGGGAGGCTTAGGGTTCTCGTCCTGCAGGTCGCAGGCGGCGCAGGAGATGCCCATCTGGAGGAAATTCGGAGGTGGAATCAGATCCGAGGCGAGAGGTCGTCCGAGAATGTGGTCGACGACAAGCGCTTGGATCTGATCATCTCGGCGTCAAAGGCACCTCATTCTTTTCTGTCGGAATGGGAAGGAAGCGACGCGTTTTGGCAGCATGCGGAGGACAGCATTGGGTCTGTGGTTGCTTAGCTAGACCTTTCCACGCACCGAGCGTATCATCGAGCATTTGTAGAAGTAGAATATTATGGATCCCCTCCGAGATACGTCGCTTTTTTTGGAAAATTCCCATGCCCTGTGTAGATCGATTATTCCTTTGACGCTTGGGAGTATACAGTCATCCTTTACCAAGAATTTCGAACACAGTTGTAGTATGTATCCAACTAGCATTCGCCTTCTTCGGCCCACCCTACGCCCTCTCGCATCGGCGTTGAATCGGCCTTCACCTCCCCCACTTCCCCGTGAACAGCAACGAGAGTTTGAAGAGCTCCAGCGTGCCGCTCAAATGCCTCTCTCGTCTTCCCGTGCAGAGGCAGAGGCAGAGCTCGCACTCCATCCCGACGCCAGAAAACCCCTCAAGCCAGACTTTGAGGGCGACACCAACCCTATCACAGGCGAGCAAGGTGGACCAAAGACGGAGCCTGTGGCAAAGTGGGCCGAGGCAGACGACGGCGACTGGAGCTTCAAGGGACGAGTCTCTGACTTTTAGAACAGGTACTTACTTGGATAAGCTCTTTTATTCACCACCGACGTCCGGATGTAGATGGGCCCGCGTTTCCTTACTGTCCTAGGCTCGTACATCGTAAACATGATTAAAAGAATCTCCAACCAATACATCGTAGCCATTTTGCTTCAAAATACATTATCAGTATTGAACAAGAACGTTACATATACATCGTGAAAGTAAATTAGAAGCGATTTTTTAATCCCTCGGAGGACCGGATGAATGCTTATCGCCTAATTCCACGAGCCGAAGGTACGCCGCGACCACGACGAGCTGTGGAAAGAGATATTATTAGTATCTGCACACGGAGCGGGTCGTAGTAATCACCGTTTGCTATTTTAAACGAGACGTCATGAACATGTGACCAATGTATAGTAAGAATTGGGGCAACGAACCTCGCATGATGGTAGCACGTCCACGCGCTGTACCAATACCGCGTCCCCGCATGGCGTTCGGACCAACCCGTTTGAACCTGTCGAGTCTGAGTCGCGCAGGAGTGAATCCACTACATTAGAACGCACATCGGAGCATTCTGGAGCATGTCTGGCACGATAAAGAACCTAACCATGCTTCCCCTGATGTAGACCTGATCTAGCTGGGAGACACGCCCATCGCGTCCAGTCACAGTGATATCCTTCAAAGATATGTTAAGGTTGTCCTCAGCTGGAGGGTAAAGAGATGATCAGAGCAGTCATGCGACATGTGCGAAGTATCAGACCTTCTGCGAGTTTTCCGCGATAAAGCTGGCCAGTCTTGAGTTCTACAGTCACGATGTGACCAAGGGACTCGTGTAATAGCTTGACGGGAACACCAAGGCCAGCCGTCGCCATTGTTTTAAAATGATGGTGGTGAGTGTCGAGTGTAGTATTTGTGTGTGTTTGTCCCACTACCTCAGATCTGCCAAGGGCAGAGCGTTTGTACGTGGGCTGTGATTGGATGCGGTCGTATCACGTAATTTCCGTTGCCCCTCCGTGCCCTCGGGCCGCCGGCCGCCCGCGTGTGTCCCGTACCGGGTCTTGCAATGTTCCTTTAAACCGCGACATCGGTCGTGGTAGCAGTCAACATCGCTGGGTCAGTCTGAGTGCCTATTTTTCTTGTTCTCTTTCACCCAGGTAGACCACACCTGCACATCTAGAGGTCATGAACCACTAATATCGAGTCCTTACAGCGTACTTTTGCAGTCTGAAGGCGGTCACTAACGATGTCAATTCGCGACAGGCGTTCGACATCATTGCAGTCTTTTCCGGACGCAGTCGAGGAGGTCCCGCCGAACGGTCCGCTCAGTGGCCCTTCCTCCGTGGATTGGCGCAGGCAGCGCCTTCTTCGCATCGGGAGTGCCGTTACACTTAGACCTCCGGGTCATATTCGGGACACCTCTGGAGCCGGCGAAAGAACCTCGTTGGCCACTGGCAGTTCCTCTGATCATCACGGTGCGAGTTACGGATCAATACGACCACCTCTGCGGCTGCGTTCATTAAGTGTCATTGGCGATCGCAATCTTCCTCAGCTACCGAGCCTTTCCGTGACACGCGGATCGTCCTCTGGACCTCCGACTCCAATTACACTTTCCCCGACTTCTGTGCGGGCTACTCTCACTCGCCGTCTCTCTCTTACTCAGAGGCGTATCTCTGCATACGACGCCCCCCTAGTCCGTTCCAAGTTTTCCAGCCCTGACGACGACATGAATGTTCGAATCAACGGTTTCCGCGTCTGGTATTCCTCCTATTCCTCCATTGACTGGCTGCATGATACCATCAAGGATTCGGTGCGCTTTTCCAGATTAAGGCACGGAAAATCGGTTCGTTCCCGTCTACGCCTCGCGTTTGACAAGAGTCTTGGGTGGATAATTGTTACGATCGTCGGCTTTTTAACCGCTGTCATAGCTTTCCTCGTCGTGCGATCAGAACAATGGTTCTTTGATGCAAAATACGGGTATTGTACTACTGGATGGTGGAAAGCCAAACAATTTTGCTGCCCCGACGTTCACGCTTTGCGTTTTTCAAATGAAGCCGAATGCCCTGAGTGGGCGAACTGGTCGTCATGGGTGCATCGTGGGGCCATTGAGAATGATTACGTGGAATATATCAGTTATACCTTGATTGCGGTGTGCGCTTTCCCAATCGGCGTTTATGTGTCTCTGATATCCATCACTTTCACCTCGCCAGGTTCTATGGGCGACAGCATCATCTCTTCTTACCAAATACTTGACCGCTTCGACCTCGTTCACCACCCGCAAAGATTCCGGAGTTTTATCTCCACAGTTCGATAATACGGATGACAAGCATCCTATTACTCTGATGAAGCGCAAGACACTATATTACGTATGTCCAATAATCTGTTGGGTTATCTAGACCATCTTAGCTTGGACAAGGCCGCAGGAAGTGGTATACCGGAAATCAAAACGATTCTTTCAGGTGCTCATTCCGTCGACATACTTACGCATCGACTCTATTTTTACGCCACGCACAGGCTTCGTAATCCATGGATATCTTGGTGGGCGCACTCTGTTCACGAAGTCATTTGGTTTGGCGCTCTCAGTTGGTTCGGGCCTGTCGCTCGGTTAGTTCTGTCCCGTTGTTCTACCTGTCGCTTCTCCACTAACTTGCTGTCAGGAAAGGAAGGGCCCTTTGTCCACATTGCCAGCTGTATTGGTAATATTGTCAGTCGATTTCATAGCAAATACGAAAATAATGAAGGTCTGTCTCCTTTTCGTAGACATTGTCCACCTCAGCATGATAGTTTTTAATAGCTAAGCGGCGCGAAATCCTCAGCGCAGCTTGTGCTGCTGGGGTCGCAGTTGCCTTCGGGGCACCTATTGGAGGCACCTTGTTTAGCTTGGAGGAGGTCTCATATTACTTCCCTCCAAAGGTAGGCCCCTATTTCAACCGGTGACCACTGCTAGCTGACTTGTCGTTACGTTCAGGTGATGTGGCGAAGGTATGGCTAACCATCTTTGGTGGATGGATCATAACTTGCTCTTTGTTAGCTTTTTCTGCGCGATGATTGCAGCCATCACCTTGAGATTCCTTGACCCCTTCGGAACTGGGAAGCTTGTACTTTTCCAAGTTACTTATGACAGGGTATGTCTTTTACCACCTGCTTCGAATATATCCCTCAGGCATCCATAGGATTGGCATGCATACGAACTCATCTTCTTCGTGCTTCTCGGGGCTATTGGGGTATGTTCTCTTAGACCTCACCCAGCTCTTACGAACTCTTGTCAAGGGGATATACGGCGCGTATTTCTCCAAGCTGAACTACCGCTGGAGCCGCGATGTTCGCAGTAGAACGTGGTTAAAAACACATGCAACCTTAGAAGTCGTTCTAGTAAGTCGGAAACCGAACCGTTCCGGTGGTTGCTTACAATACTAGGTTACCCTTGTCACCGCGATATTTTGTTTTTTGAACCCCTACGCTCGTATGGGAGGGACAGAACTCGTTTACATCCTTTTCTCTGAGTGCGACACGGATGGGGCAGTCAATCATTCGGGCCTGTGTGCTGTGAATCCAGGGGATTGGCAACAAGTCTGGCCCGTCGTCCAAGCGATTTTGGTGGCCATGTTCATGAAAGGCGCACTGACAATCATTACCTTCGGTATCAGACTTCCTGCAGGTATCTTCATTCCGACGCTTGGTGTTGGTGCCTGCGCGGGACGTATCCTCGGCATCACTGTTCGACATCTACAATGGCGTTATCCAAATAGTATTGTCTTTTCTTTCTGCGACGGCGAAAGGGACTGCGTGGTACCTGGACTTTATGCCATGGTCGGTGCTGCCGCAGCGTTATCTGGTGTCACGGTCTGTGTCTTAGCATGTTCAGCTCTCCTAGGGGTAACTGATGATCCCACTCAACAGCGCACGACGGTCTCGCTTGCAGTGATCATGTTTGAGTTGACAGACACTCTCACCTATGCGGTCCCGGTTATGCTGTCTGTCCTTGTGGCGAAGACTGTTGCTGATGCACTGGAACCCAAAGGAATTTATGATCTAGTCATCGAGTGAGCTGCTCAAAGTGATCAGCATACCAATACTCAGTGCACTTTCTTTCTAGACTATCGCAACTCCCGTATTTGGACGCTAGGCACGAGTACCTTTGGTCCCATTTTTCAATCAACGATGTTGTATGTCCATCCTCTCGTGCTCAGGTGAACTCTGGCCCACAGATGTAGACGGATCGTGGCGTAGACGTCATTCGAATAGATGCCCGCAATACTGTGGAAAGTCTCCGCGACCAATTGCAAGCACTGGTTAATGCAGGCCATGATGATAGTGGTTTCCCCATACTACGTCCCAACGGAGGCAACGGTAAATTGCGCATGGTGGGGTATATTGGCGCAAGTGAGCTAGAACATGCGCTTGGTCAGTCCACCGCCCTTTTGGTTTGTATCTTTTTTGAAGAACGTTGGGTAGCGATCGTTGCGGAGGATCCTGATGAGGCAATCAATTTTCAATCGAGCGGATTCAATAGAGACCGTGAAGTCACGTCCTCGTGGATCGAGAGCAACACTATGGCAGATGGAGACTTGTTCGACTTTAGTGTGTACATGGATGAGGTTCGTCTCATTTCGTCGCAGCTCTGCTAGGATGAACATGATCCCGTTCTCAGGCTCCACTCACCATTCAATCTCATGCGCCGTTGGAGCTTCTTCACCAGTTTTTCGTCAAATTAGGGGCTCGATACGTCGTCGTTACCGACGCCGACGGGAATTGTAAGTCAATTGATTCTATGTACAGTGCAGTCTGACGATCGTGGCATTCGCAGATGAGGGCGTTATCGATAAGAAGACGTGGCTCGCATTCTTAAGCGGACTTGAGGAGAAATCATAACAAGTTTGCCATTCATCTATTTACAAAGAAGTCCATGGTTTTGGACATCTTGACGAGAGAAAGAAATTTCAGAGTTTACTAGCCGAATTGACCCGCGCTGCATGCACGGGTCGAGTTCAGCGTGGGGGGCTCTGCCCCCCTCTATTTGTCTTTTTTTGAACATATCTTTGCCCCATGGTACACGATGAGCTGACAGTTGTTTTTTGTTTGCACCCGTGCTGTATTTACAGCATGAGTTCAGTTGGCCATTATATACTGTTTATCTACATAGGTTCAAGAAGCCCATGCAAGTGCTCTGACGAGTGGCGTCACCCTATTGTCAAAAGAATCCTTTTGGGATGTGGCTGTGAGGGAACAATTTGTTTAGTTATGTTTGATCATATTATAAACGGAAGCCATTGCCAAACAGCGTCGGTGTACTGTTTCCGGTAATCACCAAACGAGCGCGCCGCTATGGCTTCCCAAGCGCGCCAGAGTGTTTCTGGCAGTCGTCCAGATCCATACCAACTTGAGCGGCTAGCTGAAGAACTTGAAGCCCGCGAGCTGTCAAGCACATCTGTCGGTCGATTTTCTGGCAGTGAGCATCTGCCAACACAGCCCGATCTACCGATATACGTCCCCTTGTCCCATGACAACGAGTTTCTGGCGGTTGAGACATTCAATGTTGAGAAATTTCTTCTTTCTCGCTCATATACATCGCTTCCGGAGCTTCGAACGGAACTCAGAGAATACTTGTCCTCCCTGAAGGAGGAGTTGGTCCTTCTGATCAACGACGACTACGAAGATTTCATCAGCCTAAGCACAGACCTGCGAGGGGAAGGCGCGAGGATGAGTAGGCTTAAAGCACCTCTGAATGGTCTCAGGGAACAAATACAGGTGTGTATGGACATGCGGAACACTCGCATACAAGCCAACATTCCAGCAGGTTTCTCGTCAAAGTCTCCAAAATACTCAAGATGCCATTCAAGCCAAACTGGATGCGAGATCAAAGTTGCGCGATGAAAAGGTCCACATTCGTTTCTTCCTCCTGGGTTTGTAGTAGAATGATGATCGTTCCTTCAGGCGTTGCTTCATCATCTCCTGAAGATATCCGAGTCCATCACACGCCTCGAGTCTCTTTTGCTGATTTCGAAACCAAATCACGTGGAGATTCCCCCTCATCTTTCTGGGGCGACTGAGGTTGGTTCTGGAAAGTACGTCGATTCTTCAGAGCATGCATTCTTCTGATTGACTACTCTCCTAGAACACGGGGTAGCCGAGGCAAACACCTATCCAGAGTGGCAACTGAGTATACTCAACTACTTTACCTCGTCTCCAAGGCACGTGCGGAAAACTGTGCGTACGTCGAAGAGATCCAGTGGGTTCGTTGATATTTAGTTTCTCAGGGATCCAGTCAAACCATTACTCTGACAGAGCATCGACCGCATCAGAGATACCTTGACATCTGATCTGGACCACCTTTTTTCGAGCATATTGACAGCTCTGTCAGGGACTGGTGAAGGAAAGACATCCGAACTCGAGCGGGTCAAGCTATTCGCTGACCTGACCGAGTGTTTGTGTGTTTATGATACCCTGTGCCTTTGGAGGACCGCGGAAGATATAATCAAGAGGACGGTCGTCCTACCATACATCAAAAAGGTTGGTGACCGTTTGTAAAGAGATGGTCATATATTAAACTTGTACCTCAAGTCGATACATCCTGATGCATTGGCCGCTCCACACTCGCCCATCATACCCCACACTCCTTTGCCGAGCCGTGCGCCCCCGAGCTTTCTTCCACCTCGAACGCCATACACTCCATACACTGCCTTCTTGTCCAAACAGAACCCATTCGATTCCAAGGATGATACTTCTTCGATACCATATCTTGATGAAACTAACGACCCGCTGGCAAAGTTATTCAATCAAATACTTCGATTCGCCGATCGAGATTTACGCCGCATTATGCAGATAGCAGAGCAAGTTTCGTTCAAAAGCAATCCAGCACGAATGGATACGACCTCCGCAGCTGCGTTAC
Source organism: Boletus subparvulus (assembly GCA_038092515.1). Lineage (NCBI taxonomy): Eukaryota > Fungi > Basidiomycota > Agaricomycetes > Boletales > Boletaceae > Boletus > Boletus subparvulus. Next base: position 64,043 of record JBBPQL010000022.1, read on the forward strand.
CGAGTAGCGTCGAAGTAACCACGCGCGCTAGTGACAGTTTTGATATAATGGCGAATGTCATCTGGCCCGAAATCGGACAGGCAATTATGGATGAACTGGGGTCGGTGGTCTTTGCTGCAGGGAAGCCAGACGAATTTCTGAAGGTAATTTATCACTTCACTGGTTATGGTAACTTCACTTATACTCGTGATTCTAGCGTCATGCGGCAGCACAAGCATTTATGCATGCCCTTGAATTCATGGCACCATCCACAAAATCGGTTCAAGCGATGAGGTCTCATCCTGTCTTTACTTCCTTCAACAAACGGTGGCAGTTGCCAATCTACTTCCAACTTCGCTGGAAGGACATCGTCGGCAAATTAGAAGATAGCTTAAGCACCACAGTCATCAGTCCTAATTTTACCAACGTTGGTAAGCAGTGCGTTGTGTGTCCTGCTATTTGATTTTAAACCGTCGTGTAAGGGCGTTCCATGTTTCTGACGCCTCAGGCAGAGAGCGTATGGGCCGCTATAAGTTCATGCTGGAGCGCAGAAATCTTCATTCCAGATTTGGCGCATCGTTTTTGGAAATTGACCCTGCAGGTATGAACTATTCGGCCTTAATCATTTACTGTCCACCGAAACGCTCTTCAGCTTCTCAGCAGATACAAAACCTGGCTCGAAACTGTACTTCCTCAAACTGATGCTTCTGTACAAGCCACGTCTCCGATAGACAAGGTTGTCGGTTTGTTTTTCGTGTGATATTCGACTTACAGAGTTAGTGGATTTGTTTCAGAGTCGCTCGTCTACCCCACAAGCATCTTCCGAAGCTGTCCCGGAGAATAATGCTATAGATGACCTCCTGAAGCAATATGCTATCATTCTTGTTGAGGTCAAGGCGATGACTCTGCAAGTCTTGGTTCTTTGGAGGGAAGAGATTAGCTCTGCCCTCCCCGAACTTGCTCCGTCTCAGGATACGCACATCGATCCAGAAGGTGCGCATCCCCCGAGATTGGTGCAGTCTAGACCGACTGAACTGAGATCTGTGAAGGTGCACTCAGAGAGCAGCTAAATGCGTTAGGTTTTATAGCCGGACAAGTGACGAAACAAGTCGTCCAGCTGCTATCTCGACGAGCATGCGATTCTCTTCTACCTGTCCGCTCTATACCCTCTCAGTTTCGGGCCATGTCCAGCAAACGCATGCCCACCGAACCCAGTTACTTCGTACCTTTGGTTCTCCGTCCCGTCAAAGCATTCTTTGGTATCGGGAGCTCGAACATCCCGGGTGACCGTCTGCGCGAAGGCTTGCTCAAGGAATCGGCCACGGAAGTGTTTGACAGCGTTTGCCAAAGGTGGATGCGCCGTGTCCGATGATGCAACGACGGTTGTTCACTGACCCCTTGCAGATACATCCAGTACTTGACAGCAATGAGGAAGACGGAGGAATCGTTGAGGCGTCTCAAGAAAGGAAAGAAGTCGACTCTCGGTATTTTCAGCGGCGCCAGTGCCAGCAAGGATGAGGACCGCGATGAAGAACGCATTCGGACCCAGATGGTTATAGACGTCGAAGCATTTGGTCTGGATGGAAAGTCCTTGGGTGTAGACATGACGTCGGTCGAGAGTTATCTGCAACTCTCCCAAATGGTTCAAAGCGAACTTGTCGATGGTGAGTGTCGATCTCCCCGGTTCACTTTTCAAGACCCTGAACGGCAATTATAATAGAATCATGAGAATTGTAGAGTGTCTACACAACGGAGGATCGAATGTTCATTATGCTATAAGATATGGCTATCAATGTTGGCAGGAAGCATGGTATATAGCCGCACGAGTGACAGTTACGCTGATGTCTGTCTGATTCGTACCGCCTGACCTTTCATGCTGCAACAATGTTTGATGACAGTGCGAACAGAAATGCTGAACCGACCACCCTCTCATCTTCTCCTTCGTGTACTCTTCCACAGTATCAAAAACATCTCGATGGAGCAGCTTCTGAGAAATGGACAACATATCCCCATCACTGCGATAAGACTCCAACATCCCCGTTAAAATCGTCCTAAATTCCGTGTAGGGCGTACCCGGAGCAGAATCTGCATAGAGTCCGGGATCAACCAGGCGTTTGAACAAGCGCGGAAACGAGACGGCTCGAGTGGAGCTGATGGTGACCAAGGATGCAAACGTATTTTGCACGAGATCCCGCAAGCTGGAAAGGACCATGCTCTTCAATCGATGGCCATCAGCGCCGTCAACCAACCGGAGATTAGACACGACCTGCACGGAGTGAAGCTGACTGCTGAGCAGCTGAAACCAGATGTCTTCGAGCGGGACTGCGGTCGTGGCCGACATGCTCGAATGCTCCAAGCATATATGCGTCCCTCTTTGACCAATTTCTCTCAGAGCGTTGACCGATTCGTCGACGTTCGCATCGCTAGCGTCCAAGTCGACGACGGCTCGGGCAATTCTCTGCGTCAACTGCTTTTCGAAGGCTTCCGCTTTCGCCAGCGCATCTCGCGGTTGACCCCGCTGATCCAGAGCCCAAAGCACGGCCCCATATGCGTGGTTCTCCTCACAGATTCGTTCTACCGCAGGCCAATCCAGGCCATTCCGCATGCGATCTAGGGTTTCGATGACCCCCGACGGCATATACTGACACTGCAACTTGACGAAGAGCAGGCGAAGAGGCTCGCTGATATGTGGATGATCTGAGGGATGTGGGGGAGTGGCGTCTTCCCTATCCGACACCTGCGAGTTGATTAGATGAAGAAGATAGTCATAACGCCGGCGATCATCCGTAGGATCCAAGATATTGAGAGCAGTTTCGTGTAGACTCGGGGCAAACTTGTCAACTAGAGTAACAGTCGATTGTAGGTCGAGTGTAAGGAGGTGACCAAGGGATTCCGAAAGCGCGCTCTGAATATCCTGCGGTAAACCTCCGTGATGATCTGATCTTGAGAGGTCGAGAACTTCTTCAACGTAGGGAAGTAGCGATGCAGTCTGCAAACTTGGATCAAGCAAGTAGCTGGACAAAAGTTGTGTCCATTGGCGCTCGTGTCGACGCCGGTTTTGTAAAATGTGGTAAAAGCCTGCCTTTTCGAATATATGCTCTATCTCAGGGCTGTCACGAGGTGTGTATGCCGATAAGAGATATTCGGCGGCGAGCTGGCGATCCTCTCGGGTTTCTGGGTCGAGGGAAGTGGCGAGGGATACGAGGAGGTCATAGAGGACGCGAGAATCAATATCTTCAACGTGGATGTATTGTGGATACTTCGGGATGTTTCGCGCAATGAAAATGTTGATGAAAATGGTGACGGAAAGTGGTAAATCTTGACTCGAAGCGATATCCAATAAGATCTTGACGATCAATAGCCTACTGATGTCAGGGGAGTCTGTAAGAAACGAGTCCTCGAAGGCGATGTCCAGGGAGTGAAGGAACGACTCCGCGTCGAAACGGAGCAGTAATCGGGCATAAGGGTACGTGGGCTCTGCTCCATTTCCCGTGAGGATCAAATGGCCACCTTCAGAGGGCCAGACAGTGGATGTTCCGTTGAATATGAAGTCGTACACATCATGCTTTGCGTGCTCAGCTTCGTCAGACGGTAAAGGTTCACCGCTTGGATACGTTTGGCCACTGAGAACGTTGATCAGGTAAGGGAAGATTTTGTATGCATGGCGGAGTGACGAAGCCATGCGTTGCACACCCGCTCCATTGGGAACCGATGGATCTCCAGAAAGAACGGGAGATTGGCGGATAAGAGAGATAAGCTCTACTATTGGGGCGACATAATCTTGTAGGGCACGTGTGTAGACATATATCAGGGCATCCCAAAGTTGACGAGTCTGACAAAGATGAATGGCTTGGTTGATGTCCAAACACGAAGGATCTATATGCCAAATCACTCGTTCGGCTAGAGCGGGCTCGCCAGAGTCATCATGGAGCGCCACCAGTCGCTGAGTTATGCGCGGAGGCACGAAATCGATGATGCCTCCTAGCACAAACGACTCAAGCTGTTCCAAGTAGATTCGAGTTATTCCGGCATCTTCGAAATACTGGAACAGATCTTCGAATAGGAAGTCGTAGTTATCGAGGGTGATGCAGGAGCGCGCGCAACTCGTGACTAGGCCTTCGAAGAGAGACGTGCGATCGACACCTCTACCATCCGGGCTAGAATGGGTACCATCTGTCATCCTATCTTCGGAGAACGCGTAACTGGCGGATGCCACCATCAATTCGTGCAATTTTTGTCCAAGAACTGCTTTCTGCTCTTGAGCGGCATCCGGCAGCCCATTGCGGTTGCCGGGTGCTTCCCCGGTATAATACGAGCGTGTGATGTCAATTGCGCTCAGAAAATCACCTTGCTCGACCAGGGACAAGATTTTGTCGGCCCAAGTGAGCATTGTTCCCACTTGAAGTTCCTCGCGACACTGCCCGAGGTTAGTATCACACCCGAGACACAATAGTGGCGACTAACCAATAGGAATATCTTCCCCTTGTAAGCCCGAATACTATGTGCGACATCGCTGAGGGATTCGGAATATGACATTGACCCATCGATCGTGGAGCTGAGAGATGGTGATACCAACGCCGAAGCATTGAAGGGTACATGCTCGATAAGCTTGGAAGTACGAAGATCATATACGCTAAGCGCGGCTGCTGTGAAGGCAAGCAGTTGCTGTAATGATGGTCAGGCCGAATTCATTCGTTTCCCTCGACAACTGGGATACGAACGTTCGCATTCAACCACTGCAGGGCAACGACTGCATCGTCCACTGTCCAATTCCCGGCATCTTCAAAAACAAGTGTTCCCATATCCACTTCGCGAGTCTTGCCTGTGCGCGGGTTGAGCACCGATTGTTTCACCACTGTCTCTGAAACTTGTAGAAGGCGAATATGTTTTCCCCATGAGTAGGCTAGCATCGGGTGTGTCTTGTCACTACCAATGTCTTTTGGTCCATGCGGGGTGTTGATGCTCGGAAACCACGCTAATGTGCCTCTTCTCCGTCCCGAAGAAGTGAATTCCGCGTCAACGGGGCGCGCTCGCTTCAACCACGTCTTGGGTGAGGGCTTCAGACCGACGATAACCAGCTTATTAGTGGTGAGCAGCGCGACGATTTGATATGTGTCGGTTGGATGTGCGACGGTGCCCAGGGGTAACGTGACCATTGCTAACAGAGTATTGCGAGCTCTGCGCCGACGAAAAGACCGGGCGCCTGAAGCGTTTAGGGCAGAAATTGAGGTAGGTTCCTGGGGATAATTCCCAAGAATACGGATGGTATCCGATGCCTCTACGAACAGAACCTTGCCCAAGTTATGGTAAAAAGCTAACCCATTCTCATCGGCTGAGATGATAGCTGTGTGACGACCTGCAACGAAGCTGACATTGACAATGCGGGAGCCTGTAAGATGACCTTCTTGTCGTCCCGACATGATCGCTTGAGCCGATGGTGGAGCAACGACGCGCGCCGGTACTTGCGGGTTCTTCAGGTCGAAAATCTGGATATATCCGGAGACATGGCCCGAGGCAACGTAAGTATGGTCGTGAGATAACGCAACGGCAGACATAGATCCTACTGTACTGGCTTTCGCAGCGTGAGCACATGATTAACGCACAGAACAAGTAGATAGCAACCTGAAGCGTCATCCCCGCATATGCCTAATAGTGTTTGCTTGAAATCGAAAACAAATATGCGACCAGCATCTGTCCCTACACAGATGAGGCCGTTGGCGGCTAAAACTGTCGGGGAGCCTAGATTGGATGCGCCCAAGACAATGGCAGCTTTCGACGGCCGTTTTCCATACAACTGGTTGCCCGCATTCTGAAGCACCGTCCACCTGAACACTTCTCTTTCAACCTTGCGATAACCCTTCCATCCCTTACCGGTTCCAGGAGTAGAACTTCTGGAAATATCGGAAACATTGGAGGGGGGTGGGGTAAAACCGACTGCGGCTGAGATATCAGCAGGCAAGTGATGGTTAACTTCACTCCGTGGGCTCCTGGAGGCGAATGAGCGAAGCCGAGATACGCTCGGGAGTAAAAAGGGCTCAGGGGGGTCGCCGAGTGAGTGGGGTGGAGGAAGCAGAGGCTCTGGAGGAAGCGCAGCCATGGCGGCCTGGGCGCGAGGGGACTCGGGAAGACTTGCTGAATCGAGAATGATCTGCGCGTGCTCCTGCGTACCCTTTAGCCACATCCCATCAACACGAGGCAGTAAGCAGTACTGACGGCTTCAGCATCGGCATCACCAAACTTTTCACTGGGATCTTCTCTAAGAAGAGAGCGCTCTATCTCCTCTTCCTCGAATACGTCCGAGGTATCGTCTGGCCCAAGGACGTCCCGCAACTGTTCCCGGTAATTGGTGCGGGTGACCTGCCTGGCGTCGACGCCATCGTAGAGAAACTCTTCCTCTTCCTCGTCGTTTCCGTGCTCCTCCTCGTCGCCGTCGAACAGTTCTTCCATGCGGGTGGAATAGTCGCCTCCATGGTCCTCGTCGATGTGTTCGCCGTGGCTGGAGAGGCCAGGGGAAGAAGCACGTGTGTCGTTCATTTTAAGGCGAGTGCTCGGTGGCGATGAGTCATGGGTTCGCGCTTGTTTGTTTTGAAGGCTGCTGCCAAACATTGCCACGTGTACGATCACATTACGAGCCCAAGGAGAGAACAAAAGAAAGATATCGTGCAGAAATAAACACCAAGCACCCACTTTGGGTCTCGCATACAAATGAGTCATGATGCTGGCCGCCGGTCCCGGTCTCTACTTTTTACTCCCGGCCCAAATCGTTCTTGGAAGGTGATCAGCTCTTCCATCAGCTCCTCCATCATCTTCATCGTCGACCGCTGAGCGGTCAGGTCAAACGATGCTGGTTTTGTCGGTATTGATTCACCGGCATGTGGATTGGCAGTGTTTTCAGAGGATTTGTCAACCACCATGGGTGACCCGCGTCCCTCACGGTGGCCACCTCCCGCATCAGGAACGGACGAATGAGTGATGATGTCGCCTGTCCCTGAGGTGCTGCCCTTCAAGGCTCTCTCCAAAGCCTCCCTCCGACGGCCACGGTCGAGTGCGCCTGCCTGTTCCCTGCCCACCCACTCGACAAGTGCGCGAACGCGCTTATTCATGTCTCCCACGCTCGTGCGTTTGCTTGGCCACTTGACCTTGACCCCTCTTTCCATCGTCCTCTCTAAAGAATCTCTCCCGCCGGAACCAATGGCCAGACTGCGGACTTCGAGAGGACGTGGTATGTCCGTTGGGAGCATGTGTTCGAGGTGGGCCAGATAGTCTGGCAAGTTCCATGACGTAAAGAGAGGCTGTTGGGAAATCGCGTAGGCATGGGAATTGCGATATGCACGAGAATTCTCGGCACCGCTTGCCGACACTCCTGCCCCGGAAAGGTTTCGCTTGCTTGAGCTATCCAGAGTGACACTGACGCTACTTGGCGCGTGAGAGGACACAGGGGGGCGTTTTGGCGCAGGACCAGGTTTGCCGCGGGTCGTTTGGGTCGATCGCTTGCTCGGACCGGTCCCTAAGTCAATGTCACGTAGGTAAGCAAACCTGGATTGGCTCGGATGCATACCTTCGTCACCCTCAACGGAAGCGACAGCATCGTGATGTGTAGGGACGGCCTTGCGTGGACCACCTCGTCGATTACGAGAATTTCCCGATTTCGCGCCTGTAGAGCGTTTGGTGGGCGGTGGCAGCTCTTCCGGCACAGCGGTGGCGACTACATTGGCGGCGTCTGAGGCACTTGACGCCGATCTGGTACGCTTCTTGGGGAGACTGCAGAGGAGTGTGAGCTATAGTTGGATCTATAATTGGCAGGCTGAACGCACGCATCGTCTTCCCCGCGCTTTCGCTTCTTCCGGCCATTTGAGTCGTCATCAGGTAGTTCACTTTGACCACTTATGCAACCGTTTACGGCGGGTTTTGGGGGGTCCGTTGCAGCTGCCGCTTCTGCGGCAGTTGCTTCGATAATTTCTTTCAAGCTCTCGTCGAATGCAGCATCACGACTATTCATGGTATTGCGTCTCTTTGGGGGTTTCAGCAGATGGGTGGGAGAGTGAGAGCGAGAGAGGCGAGAAGTTGTGTTGCGCGAGTGGGTCGATGATTCGCGGGCTTTCTTTGCTATCCGCCTAGAGTGGAGTGGAGTCAAGGGGCTGACGATAGGGCGCTAGAGAAAGAGACACACTTGAGCAAATCTTGGTGACGCTCTGGTTTGCACTGTTCACAGTAGTAGTCGGCTGCTGCAGCGAGTTGGGCTTCCGACTCGAAGCCCATGCAAAGACCGTGTTGCCAAACGTTGCATATTTCGCACTGCACCATGAATTCGCCGCCTTCGGCATCGTCCTCTGGCGAGAGGATGAGGGATGAGGGTGCGGGAGTGGGGGGGAGAACTGGGGACGGACCATTCATGCCACATATGCAACGCGTGATGCCCTGTTCCTCCACGTCGTCGTCCTGAGGCTCGGCGGTGCCTGCAGAGGCAGAGGAGTGTTTGGAGGGGACGGGTTCGAGCAGCTGATCCATCGCGGGGGGCTTCTCCTTCTCCTTGCCCTTGCGTTTTGACCTGCCATTGGAGTGGGCATGGACTGGGGCGCTGCCGTTTGAGTGGGCGTTCTTGTTGGGGATGGGGTGGTCGATGTCCTCCTGTTTTGGACGCTTTGTGCGGCCGTTTGAGCCGGTGTTTGGTGGTGCGGGGCGGGCTGATGGGTCCTTGGTTCTTGGTGCGGAGTCTGGTGGGGGCGAGTCTGGGGATTTGGAGGTGCTTGCGGAGGCGGAGGGGGCGGAGCGTCTTCCTGAGCGACGGGTTTCGCGCGGAGAGAGGGGTGGTCCCATCGTCGCCGCTTGTGCCATGGTCAGGAACAAAGTAAGGTCGGATGCTGCTACACTTATTTAGGGCTGGCAGCTCTTACTCTACATCTCACCCCCTCCTCGTCCTCCCCGTCCTCCTCACCGCCCCCACTCTCCCCCGACGTCCCCGCACGGCATCGCACCCAACCCCCGCCCAGCTCGCTCTCGTCGCGATCAGCCGCGACAGCGGTCGCACTCTCCCTTGCGCAATCGGGCTCCCCCGACGCACACGACACCTTCCATGCACGCCGGACACGTCGGCGAGCACGCCCCCAGCGCCAACGATCCCCGTCGGGGCCTGCGCCGCCGCACAATGCACATCGCAGGCACTTATCTCTGCACGTGACTTCTCAACGCGTACTTGAGCGCGTCCGTCGCCGTCGCCGTCGTTTCGCGACGGCGTGCACAGCGGGGGCGGCCTGCAGGAGCCGGTCCAGGTCCGACGTCGCTGTCATCCCTGGCGCGAGTGCGGCGATCGCAGCGCTCGGCAGTTACCGGATTCGGGAAACGGACATCGACGGGTCACGATCAGCCTCGTCCTCTCTCCCCCATGGCTGCCACCTCCTCCCATGCACCAGAACCTCTCTCCTACCCCTCCCTCGCCCCACACCATCTTCTCGCCTCCAATGAGCCCGATTATCTCCGTCTCATCCTCTCCTCAAAAGTCTACGACATACTCAAAGAGACTCCCCTCGTCTTCGCCCCAAATCTCAGCGCAAAACTGGGAAATCAAATATGGCTCAAGCGCGAAGACCTCCAAGAGGTCTTCAGTTTCAAAATTCGCGGCGCCTACAACTTCATGGCACACATCCGCGAAGAAGACAGATGGAAGGGCGTCATCACATGCAGTGCCGGTTAGTGTGCGTACCCCCCATACGTCCATCCGTGCTCACTCATATACATTCTCTCAGGCAATCACGCTCAAGGTGTCGCCCTATCCGGAACAAGACTCGGTATACCATGTACCATCGTCATGCCAAAGGGGACCCCCTCCATCAAAGTCGCCAATGTCCAACGTTTAGGTGCAAAGGTCGTCCTTCACGGAGACGACTTTGACGAGGCCAAGGAAGAGTCTGCTCGTCTCGCAGCTGAACATGGCCTTACTTTCGTCCCGCCTTATGACGACCCTTTGGTCATCGCCGGCCAGGGCACCACTGCCATGGAAATTCTCAAACAATTGCCTGATCCCGACGACCTGGACGGTATTTTCGGTGCCATCGGTGGTGGTGGTTTGGTTGCTGGCATCGCTGAATACGTCAAACGCATCGGAAGCCCAAAAACCAAAATATACGGCACAGAAACAGTCGATGCTAATGCCATGTACCAAAGTTTGAGAAAAGGGCACCGCGTGACGCTAGCCGAAGTTGGCCAATTCAGCGATGGCACGGCTGTCCGACTCGTCGGCGCAGAGCCATTTCGCATCTGTCAGCGGCTCTTGGACGAAATCGTTCTTGTCGACAACGATGAGCTTTGTGCTGGAATCAAAGACATATTCGAGGGTACGTTTCAAACGTATGTTGCATCACCCGGCGTTCCGATGGTCACTTCGTTGCAGAAACCAGATCGATCACCGAGCCAGCGGGGGCCCTCGCTCTTGCTGGATTAAAGCACCACATCATCGCCAACAAACTGATTGGCGCTCAACAAAAGTTCGTTGTAGTCGTCAGTGGTGCGAACATGAACTTTGATCGTTTGCGATTCGTCGCCGAGCGTGCAGAACTCGGTGAAGGTCGAGAAGCTTTGTTGAGCGTCGAGGTTCCTGAAACACCCGGCACGTACGTCCTTTTCACTACCCTGTCGCCACCCCTTCATAGCCTTGATCATAGTTTCTTCGCACTCCACTCGATCATATACCCTCGTTCCGTCACGGAATTCGCCTACCGGTACAACTCACCGGATCTCGCACACATCTTCCTCTCATTCAAGCTCGAGTCCTCGTCACGGACGAAAGAAGTGTCAGCAGTGCTGGATGCTATCCAACAAAAAGGATTCAAGGGATTTGACATCAGTGACGACGAGATGGCGAAGAGCCATACAAGGTATATGGTGGGAGGATGCCGGGTTGTACCCGACGAACGTCTATTTAGATTTGGTGGGTCTAAAATCTTCACTTTACTTGAGTGTCCGAACGCGATCTCCACCTCCAGAGTTCCCCGAGCGACCTGGGGCGTTGCGCAAGTTCTTGGAAGGCCTTCGACAAGGATGGAACATCTCCTTGTTCCATTATCGTAACCATGGCGCAGGTCAGTTGTTCACATAGAAGCCAACGTCACTGCTTACCTTGCATCCTAGACCTTGGCAAGGTGTTGACAGGGATTCAGGTACCTGCTCAAGAATATGATCAGTTCCAGCAATTCTTGGACAAGTTGGGATATCATTATGTGGAGGAAACGAACAATGAAGTATACAAGCGATACCTTAGAGGCTGAATGGGACATCTCTGGGTTTGTATGGTTAGGTACTGAGATCCACTGGTGGCTCATAGATGTACTTGGAAGAACATGATGTTGGCCAATCTGGACGGAGTGGGAAATTGAACACTGAATTTGATGACCATGATGTCAGTCATCGTCACTCGCAGCGCTGCACGGCAGTTCCGCTTTCATTCACGCAAGTTCTTCGTCTCTACTGCGAGCGCATCGCCCGACCCGTGGCCGCTTCCTCACACTCCCCAGCATCTCTCCAGTACGACCACACCGGCCGACATACCCGCTCCTGAGCCTCTTCCCCGTCCAAATGAATCACTCGAAACAACGCGTGCACGCCTTCTCTACCAATCACGCAAACGCGGCACGCTCGAGAGCGACCTTTTGCTCAGCACCTTTGCCCGAGACCACCTCCCCGCCATGACCCGTGCTGAGTTGTCCGAATATGACAAGGTACATTCTCCTCTCGGGGCTCTTTTTGCATGCCTGACGCGCCTGACTACAGTTGCTCGATGAGCCCGACTGGGACATATACTACTGGTCGACGGGCAATCGCACACCGCCTGAACGATGGTCCAACTCCCCCATCTTGGAGAGACTCAAGGTACATGCAAAGAATGAGGGAAAGGTCGTGCGGAAGATGCCTCCTCTGGAATAACAGCCATTCCAACTATTTAGATGTAATAAGAGCATCGACTTGACGTCCAACTCGTGCAGACCATCTGTGGTGTATTCTTCATTGCCGAGTGTAGTCCCGGTGGCGTACGCCGCTATTGTTCGGAGTACTGGTATTCACACCAAGATGAGGCAAGCGCACACTACAGGATACGGGAGGCCGAGGGTGTGTGATGTGGACTGGTTAGGTATATAGTACAGGTCTAGAACATGAAACACAGGTTTTGGGACGTGCACAGGATCCGCTTCCTGACACTGGAATGTGTGTCATATGAGTGGTTCGCAGACGTGGACCAATCTGAACGCACCGTGAGTCAATGGCTGCCATTCTGTACTTTGCCATAGAAGTTGTCAAACACGACATAGACAGTAAACGCGGCTGCGGCTATTCCAAAACCGGGGAACATGCTGGAGAACATGGCGCGGTTGGAGAACACGGGGTGTTTCCGCCAGGCTTCTCTCTTGGCCCATGGATCGCGGAAAAGTGGCAGGTTGGCCATGCTGCTGGACACGCTGACTGAGCACGCCGAACGCTTCCTTTAAGACGTTGCACTGACCTTGTAGTGACCAGAAACGGAGTAATGAGCCGCAGCTCGCCCACTCCGACTATCCCGCTGTTTCAAAGTCACGTGCATCATCACTTAGGGCAGGCCTATCTGGACTTGTGATTTCAGCAGACACAGCTCGGCAGAAGGATCCTTCCTTGACTTGTCCCTCTCCGCGTTCCTCCGCCTCTGCTGCCCGTCTTGAGCCCCAAAGCCGTCCCTTGCGGTCCATCTTCTGCGTTTTTCGACACTCCCATGTCCTCGGACGAGGATTCACAGCTAACCGCCGTTGCTGGCGCCAATGGGAAGAGCCACGTCGCAGTCAATGGCAACGGCCACTCCAATGGCGATGCGTACGACTCTCCGATGAGTGAGGACGAGATACCATTAGTATGTGTCCCATCGGTACACTATATGCTACGACCCCCCTATAATTTCCCTCTAGTCCCAGGCCAATGGTGTTCGAGCGCCCGGCAAATCACGACCGCGAAAACGTGCTGCAGTCCAAGATTCTGACAGTGAGGATGATGATGACATCCCACTCGCTTCGTCGCCAGCTAAGGAAACCAAGTCTCCTGCCCTACGTCGCAAATCCCATCCCACCACCGCCAGCGCTTCCAATGGCAAGGCGGAGAGTGACAGTGATGCTGCCTTGGCCACCGTCAAGCGCAAACGCGCTACGAGTGGCAAGGTCAAACCACCGCCGAAGAAGAAAGTCAAGAAGGAGGAGGAGGGATCCGAGGCCATGGTGCCCTCCGCTTCAGATGACGAGCCTTTGACGAAGAAGCGTTCATCGGGCAAGGCAAAGGCAAAGCCCGAAAGCGACGTGGAGATGAAGGATGTCAAGCCGAAGCGAAAGAGAGGCCCGAATAAGAAGGCCAAGGAAGAGGACCCTTCTTCCGAAACTCCCCAGGCGAAAAAGAAGGGGAAGAAGAAAGAGGAAGAGGATGCCGAGGAAGTCTACCGGTGGTGGGAGGGGCAAGCCAACGGAGATGGCGAGGAGAAATGGCAGACTCTCGAGCACAACGGCGTTATATTTCCACCTCCTTACGAACCGCTTCCCTCGCATGTGAAGATGAAGTACAAAGGTCCCAACCCAGTCGTATCTTACGTTTTTCCAAATAACGCTGACGATTCAACACAGGCAAGGAGGTAGATCTCCCACCAGAGTCCGAGGAAGTTGCCGGCTTTTACGGGGCGATGATAGAGACAGATCATGCTCAAGACAAGACATTCAACAAGAATTTCTTCGAGGATTGGCTCAAGGTCCTGAAAGATCATCCTCCCGTAAGCCCCCTTGATTTATCGCGGCAACTCGAGTCGTGACTCTTCGATAGTGCAACAAAATTAAAATAACCGAGTTCGACCAATGCGATTTCCGTCCCATGTTTGAATATTTCGAATCAGAGAAGGCCAAGAAGAAAGCTCTGAGTACTGCTGAGAAGAAGGAGCTCAAGAAACAGAAGGACGCGATGGAGGAGAAATATGTGACGTGTCTCCTTGATGGCCGTAAGGAGAAGGTTGGAAACTTCCGTGTAGAACCTCCAGGACTGTTTCGCGGTCGTGGTGATCACCCTAAGAAAGGCGCCTTAAAAGTAAGAATATTCGTTGACCTAGGCTTGTCGGAGGGGCGAACCGCTGACGTACGGTATAGTTCCGCGTTCGCCCGGAGGATATCACCATTAACATCGGCGAAGGTGTTCCATTGCCTATCCCCAATATGCCCGGGAACTGGAAAGGTGTACTTCACGATCAAACCGTGACTTGGCTTGCCAATTGGGTCGAAAATGTCAACGGTAACTACAAATACGTGTTTTTGGCCGCGGGCAGCTCGCTGAAGGGCCAGAGCGACATGTCGAAGTTTGAGAAAGCCCGTGAGCTCAAGGTATGAATCAACGTCATTCTTAATGTGATGTACTTATTCCCCGGCAGAGTCACGTCGCGAGAATCCGCACAGATTATGAAGCCGACTTGAAGAGTAGGGTCATGGCTGACAGACAGCGGGCGACTGCCATGTATTTCATCGATCGACTGGCTCTTCGTGCGGGTAACGAGAAAGGGGAAGATGAAGCAGATACGGTGGGCTGTTGCTCGCTGCGTTGCGAACATGTCACGCTGGAGGCTCCCAATTTCATCATCTTTGATTTCCTCGGTAAAGACTCCATCCGGTACTACAATCGCGTCGCCGTTGAGGCACAGGTGTTCAAAAACATCCGCTTGTTCAAGGAAAATAAGGGAGAAAATGACAACTTATTCGATCGCGTCAACGTAATTTTGCAGTTAAACTCGTTGGCGCAAGACTAACTCTGACAATTTCAGACGTCTCAACTCAACAAACACCTTGCATCATATATGAAGGGCTTGACCGCCAAGGTGTTTCGTACTTATAACGCATCCATAACTTTCCAGGAGCAGTTGGACGAGGGCACGCCGAAGAATGCTTCGGTGCAAGAGAAGTTGAATGCGTACAACCACGCCAATCGCATGGTCGCCATACTTTGTAACCATCAAAGAAGTGCACCGAAGACTCACGATCAATCCATGGGCAAGATGCGTGATCGAGTACGTATCTTGCCATGGACATTGTCATGTAACATACTTAGCCGCCATTCAGCTCCGCTCTTTCAAGTACGATCGAATGAAGCTGCGTCACGTCCTCTTCAATTTCGACTCCAAATACCAGAAAAACAAACTTTATGCTGATGATGAGTCAGACATAGACGACGAATGGATTGTGGAGCATGAGGAGTCCTTGAAAAAGAAAGATATTGAGAAAGCGGAGAAGAAGTTTTCCAAAGATAACGAGAAACTCGTGGAGGAAGGTAGCCAACCTCTGGACGATTCTATCTTGAAAGGCCGAATTGCCGTCATTGAGGAGGATTACAAGAGGCTCGCTAAGGAACGTGGGGCAGACAAGGCAGTTCTGAAGAGAGAGCGCCCCGTGGAGAAGATTGAAGAGGCTATCCAGAAACTAGATGAGAGGATCAAGACCTTCAAGTTGCAGATGGATGATCGCGAGGCCGGGAAGGAAGTTGCATTGGGCACGAGGTTCGTTGTATTTTGTACTTTTGTACTTGTGAGCGGTTTCCTGACCCACCACCTGAAATACTCCAGTAAGATCAACTACCTGGACCCTCGGTGATTGGTGCCATGTTGTCCGTTGAGAAGCTGCTGACGTCCTACTAGGATTACCGCCGCGTGGTGCAAAAAGCATGATGTCCCCATTGAGAAAATATTCTCCAAGACACTGCTTAACAAATGTAAGTGAAAACTATCGGCGTCAGTGTTCGCTGGCTAACGATTTTACCCCAGTCCCATGGGCGATGGAAGCAGAGGAAAGCTGGAAATTCTGAGTCGACGCTGATTCATATCATTATATATCCATACCGTTGACCGTGAGCCGAAGGGACTCGACAGAAACTGTTGCATCCTAAATACAAGTATGTAGTTCTAGCCACGTAGAATGTTTTCGTACACTCTAGAGTCTAGAGAATCAATGTCGGTCCCAGGCCCGTGTTTGGTCGAGTTTTCACGGCAATAGACGTCCGAGGCTCTGCAGCCAAACCACTTTCACGCTTTTGCCACGACCAACACGCTCATCATGAGCAGACCAGCCGCGACGACTTCTTCTGGTCAATTTGTGACCATGTCCGCCTTTGCAGCCCTTCCTGTCGAGGACCCGGAGGAGTCTGGAGAGGAGCTTGTTGAAGAAGAACATGCCCAGCCGTCGTCAGACACGTAGGTCCTTCCCTTCGCACTCAAATACCTACGCACCCATCGCGCGAAATAGCACGGATCCACCCAAGTTGTCGAAGTCACAACTCAAAAAGCTGCAAAAGCATGCGCGTACAGAAAGGCGCAAACAAGCAAAAGCCGCAGCCAAGGCTTCAACAGCAGAGAACTCCCCGAGAGCCACCCCTTCGTTGGAACAGTCCATTGCACGTTCCGCGGTTGTCGCTGACCAGGAGGTTCTCTCATCGGAAGCAGACCACGCGCCACCCGAATCGAGTATTGAGGCCGACCGGGAGAATGTTTCCCCTACCCCAGAATCTCCACGACCTCATCCAGAATCCGACAGTAATGTTTCAGCCGCTATCAAGTCTGGCAGTACGTGCATGTTTTCCGTGGCGTTTCTATCCCGTTGATGGCCTACTCACAGCCTCAAGTCCTACGTTGGCTGAGGTACATTCAGAACCTATAACGGAATCGCGGGAGCTTACTCCCTCGCTATCCCGAACGGATGTCGAGCGCGCCGTGAAGACCAAACAAGATATTCAGGAAGTTGAACGCACAAAAAAACGCCAAAATCTGGTTACAAGGACACTATGGACGTTCATCATGATCGGAGGGTTTATGGGTAAGGCTGGTCGCCCTTTGTGGACAAGCTTGAATGCTGAAATTAGGCCAGGTCTTCTGCTCATGGGTCACGCGTACTTGATCATCCTTGTCATGCTATGTCAGACGTTAGTTTACCGAGAGGTCACAACTCTCTTCTCATTGAAGGACGTGTCTCCCGAAACCGCGGAATTTGCAGTCAAGGGGCACAAGGATCCTTGGAGCAAAACCCTCAACTGGTACTTCTTCGCTGTGACCAACTACTTCCTGTACGGTGAAAGTATCATATATTACTTCAAGGTGAGTTGTACTCTGCTTCGTTGTGACTTAGTGTTGATGTTGTCCTGAAGCATGTCGTGTTCAGTGACGGACAGCTACTTCCATTCGCCACAAACCATCGTATGATCAGCTTCATTCTATACACCATTGGGTTCATGGGTTTCGTGTTGTCACTTAAGCGGGGTTATCTCAAGCAGCAGTTTGGCCTCTTTTGCTGGGTTCATATGAGTTTGCTCCTGATCGTGGTGTCCAGGTAGGAATGTTACCCCGAGCGAGATCTGGATCTGATGCCCTTTGCAGCCACTTTATCATCAACAATATCCTTGAGGGACTGATCTGGTTCTTTGTCCCTGCCTCACTGGTCATTTGCAACGACGTGTTTGCCTACATCTGGGGTATCACCCTTGGTCGTACCCCATTGATCAAGCTCTCGCCGAAAAAGACTGTCGAGGGATTTGTCGGTGCATTCTGGAGCACTCTCATCTTCAGCGTGGTCTGGGGGACTTACTTCATGCGGTTCAATTACATGATCTGTCCTGTCCATGACCTTGGTGTTAGCGTGTGGAGCAACGTCCAATGTGTTCCCAATCCCGTCTTTATTGCTAAGGAGTGGGAAATCTGGGTGCCATTAAGAGTCTTTTTGTCACAACTTGTGCGTGCTACACCTAATGCAGCATTCTTTGTTCCTGGGTTAACGTGTCATTTGCAGCTTGGCCGCCCCGTGACAGTTATTCCCTATGTCCCGTATCAACTCCATCTACTTGTCTTCGCTATCTTTGCTTCGTTGGTTGCACCATTTGGGGGTTTCTTTGCTTCTGGTTTTAAACGCGCATTCGACATCAAAGACTTTGGTCACAGTATTCCCGGACACGGTGGCATGACGGATCGTATGGATTGCCAGTATGTTAAATGTCACAACTACGCATCGCAAAACTAATATATATGCCAGGTTCCTGATGGGAGTGTTCACCTACGTGTACTACAGCAGCTTGATTCGGGAACATAACGTCACTGTAGGGTCCATACTGCAAATGATAGTCAGCGGGCTGACCGTCGAGGAGCAACTGGAGTTGATGAAGGACCTAAAGAAGTACATGCAGGGAAGAGGAATTACGACCTTATGATCGGAACGCTCCTGAATTTAGTCGGGGAATCCAATAGGAATTCAATGCTATTATTACCCTCAGTAATTATCTCTTGAATGTCAATAATTACATTCATCCAGTAATGGGTCAGTTAAAATGATCGTGGATGTTTCCCTTTGGGTTTTCATTGGAAGGAAAGCATATGTGTGGGCAATACATGCATGCTCATAGGGAAAAATAGTGTGAAACGGGGGAGATATGCTTCTTATGACCGTGGCTTTTCCTGACGATCGCGTTCATGAGTGAATAGTGAACAGGTGCAAGTCGGGATAACCCACCTTTTTCTCCTTCCAGAGTGCGAGGAGACCAACGCCAGACACCTTCACGACCTTGAAGCGCACACCAGGAATATCACCTTTGGCTTTACCACTACGACCGAAACCAGAGATGAGGACTTCGTCGTTCTCGTCAACGAAGTTCAGGCAACCGTCATTCTATCATACCAGATGCGATCAGCGAAATAGATGCAGCGCACAAAGAGAACTTACAGGCACGAAGGCCGTGACTTTTTTACCGTTCTTAATCAGCTGTACACGGACACACTTGCGGATGGCAGAGTTGGGCTGCTTTGCCTCGACACCAACTTTCTCGAGGACGATGCCCTTTGCGTGTGATGATCCTCCGGTGGGGGAGGTTTTGAAGACGTTACCAAGGGCACGCTTCTTGTACGACTTGTCCGCCTATACAAACGGAATGTGTGAGATCTGAGGTGCCGAGTGTCGATGGAGAGATATGTACCCATCGGTTTTCGCGACGGTCATTGCGGAGTTTGCGAGCGGCTTGAAGTCCACGGGGTTTGTTGGCTGGAAGAAATACAGATCAGTGACGGTTCATACCGTCAAACGGTCAACTTACAGCCCATTCTTGAGGTCGGTGAGGTCGATGAGCAGTACCTTGCCTCGATACCGCTGGGCAGTCGGCGGTTTCCGAGTACTGTTACAGTTTATCAGCCACATCACTCACGTGATATATTTCTAATAAACATTTATTACGTAAGTAACACCTAAATTTCAAATTTCCCCGCGATGAGTCTTCGCCTCGTGTGACCAGAAGTTAGAACGACTGTGTTGTAAATTTCCAGCAGTATAGTTAACGTATCTTGCCACTGGCAGTTGGTGAAGGGAAGGCGGTCCAGCCCTCTCTGCAGGTACCGGATACTCGTAGCGTGGTGTTCATAACCGTACATCGCTCTGGTTCTTGACACCACGAGGTACTACGTTGTTGCCTTTGCGCTCTTCTGTAATGGGGAGGTATGTAGAATGATCAGCACTTACTACTTCTCTGACTGCCCCTCCAGCCGTCGTCTCCTTTTAACACCGTACGTAGTCACATCGCTCCGATATGAGACTCCACGGGCGAATTATGACACATTTCCTTTGTAGCCGGCACCATATAGCGGACCATGTTTCCCACTTGTCTCTCACGAAGACAACATGTGCATTGTGAGTGCTTCCGTGTCCATGCCACTTACTTTACCCATTTTACTTCATCGCCGTCCCTAGCATACAGTTCTCACCAGACCTCAGGTGTCGAAGGTTTTTTGTGTTGTAGGTTTTTCCATGGTATCACTGGCTGTGGTGTTCCCGATTTTGTGGAGATATCTGTAGCGTTTGCACCTCCGCACGAACAAGCCCCACGGTCGATGGTCTCTTCTTTCTTTTTGATCACATGGCTTGCTACTGATTGTCGCAAAGCTTCCTTGAACTGAAGGCTGCATTGCTGGCACCCAAAGATTTCGCTGGTGGACACTACACATACGCGCCACAATATGGCATTCAGGCATTCGGGAGGGTTTATTGTACGTGGGCGTACGAGCAGATAGTTGACACACAAGGAATTGATGCAAGTGCATCAGTGGTATAGGGAGCATCAACATCTTATGGGTGGAGAGTAAGTGTCCACCGTGCCTCTTGACTACCGGATATACTCAACCCACACTAGGTATTCTGACCTGAACTCGTTCATCCGAAAGAAGTGGGAAATTTAAAAAACTGGGACGCCAACGACATGATCGCCCTACTTACCACTTGAGGAGACATCTCCATCATTCGCGATGGCGGCGACTATGAAAAGCGCTGAAGAGTATCAAGGATAAAGGGCTAAGTATGCCGCCGAAGCCTGACCTTTTACTTCCAACTGGGTTTGTTTTCACGCTAATGTTCCTTTTATCCGGAAGACAGCCAGGTTGAAGTTTCGCATCTCAAAGATGCATTACACGTCGTACCCACTGTTTAGGGCCATTTTGCGGGAGGAGGAGCGAATCCCGTCGAGGCCGGGTTCATTTCAGACATGATTCGTGCATCTTCGAATCATTACTTAAACGGAACGAAGACACGCGGCACGGTAACGTTGTATTTAGTACCAGTGAACATGGGGTGGAGATTCTTCACGTTGCTCAGCGCTCGTCCTTCGGGCCAACTTGATGATTGATCAGAACTGGGTTTGGATGACGATAGTGAATTTGGCGAGCTGCGCAACTTACTGGTCACGTGCCCCTCGAATCAGTCAGTCTGCGAGAAGACAGCGGACACGTTACCACCAGCAGTGCTCTCCCGAGTCTCCGCAACAATAACCCTTCGCGCCGGCCCAGGCTCGTGCTCTGCCTAATATGAAGGGATGCCATAGGTTCCTGCTGGGCAGTATACTGCTGCTCCGCGCGGTTGGCGTTAATGCATTCTATCTACCTGGTGCTGCACCCCGCAACTTCGAGCAAGGGGAGCAAGTAGACCTCTTTGTCAATGCCCTCACACCGATGTTGTCTGGGAATGACAATTCAAAGCTAGTACGCTATCCTGGTAGTCTAGATGATGTCACATTGACTCGACCCTACTTGCCCAGAAATCCCTGATCAATTGTGGGTGCATCCCGAATCTATACTAATCTGTCTCTTGCTGAGACCGCACGATAATAAGACGACTACTACAACCCTGCTTTTCATTTTTGCCAACCTGAAGGTGGTGCAAAGAGTCAGCCGGAGTCTTTGGGTTCCATTCTTTTCGGGGACCGAATATTCAATTCACCATATGACGTGCGTATCATCATACTTTAGCAGGAGTCACAGCCTGAGCACGCCTGCGCCAGATCAAAATGCTAGAGGAAAATGGAACATGCCGCACCCTCTGCACCCAACAGGTACCACCGCAAGACGCAAAATTCATAAACGACCGCATACGCGAGGATTATGCTCTCAACTGGCTCGTCGATGGCTTGCCAGCAGCAGAGATGAAAAAGGACCTGAAGACGGGCGACATATTCTATGACATGGGTTTCAATCTTGGCGATGACGACAATGAAACCCCATACTTGAATAACCATTATGATATTGTGTTGAGGTTTGCGCTGTGCCTTGCTCACAGCATCTAAACCATTCTTATGTGATGGTGTACAGGTACCATGAACAAGATCCAGGCATATATCGCGTAGTTGGTGTTTTGGTGTGGCCATCAAGGTGAGCAGGCGTGCAGGCGGCCGGCTGTCTTCTTTCTCTGAACCTCTTTCCCAAGCCGTGGTGGTCCACAAGAGGGCGCGGACAGGCAGGATTGTGACTCTAAAGTACAGCCTCTTTTGCTTTCAGAGACGCAGACAACCACTGTTCGTTACACTTACCGAGTCACTTGGGATGTAAGCTCCATATCAATATTATGGTCTGGAGACTTTAACATTCTTGTCAGGAATCAGATACCCCATGGGTACGTGAACAAGTTTTCGAGCTTGAAGTTAAATTGACATCTCCAAGGCTACCCGTTGGGACAATTACTTGCACATTTTCGACCCCAAAATACACTGGTTCAGCATTGTTAACTCGATCGTGATCGTTGTTTTCCTCTGCGTTATGGTAGCCGTTATTCTTGCGCGCACGGTATCGAGAGATGTGAGCACTTATTTTATTTGCCGAAAAAGAGTATAAGATGACACACCCTATTCGTAGATTTCCCGCTACAATGCCATCGATCTCAGCGTAAGCTTCGTGTCATCCATGCTTACACTCATTCAAATATGCACACTATTTCAGGAGGATGTTCAAGAAGATTGGGGGTGGAAACTTGTGCACGGAGAGGTATTCCGCACGCCACGTATGCCAATGCTTCTGGCCGTCATGGTCGGTAACGGTGCACAACTCTGTGCAATGTGTTCAGTTACCCTTGGTACTTCCTCCAACTCGCTAGCGTTTCGGGATGTTCACATTCTTCTCTGGACAGTTTTTGCATTGCTAGGCTTCCTCTCCCCATCTAACCGTGGTTCGCTCGCAACAGTAATGATGGTGTGTTGGTCCTTCTTTGGCGGGCAAGTAACCTTTCTGTTTCTTCCGTCCTGTCTATCTAAAGCAGCAACACTTTCTTAATTAGAATTGGCGGTTACTATTCCAGCCGTGTGTATGCATCTCTCGGGGGGGTGGACCGCAGAAAGAATGCTTTTGTGACTGCCACGGTCTTGCCTACGTATGCTCGTGTGTTCTCTTCCCCACATAAAGCTGAAATCGAGGTGCAGGCTGATTTTCATCGTCATTTTCCTGCTCAATTTCTTCCTCCTTATCGCGGGATCCTCAGGAGCCGTCCCCTTCAGTGCGTGATTTTTCGCACCTGTTCTTGTGATTGTCACGAACGCCTGGTGCAGCGACGATGCTCCTCATCGTTGTACTTTGGTTTGGAATCTCTGCGCCCCTTTCGGCTATCGGTTCCTACATTGGATCGCGACAAGGGGTGCGTACCCAATTTGCCTCATTGTTCCGCTGGCTTACAGGATGGATGCAGGGTATCTCGCACCCTGTGAGGGTGAATCAAATCCCTAGGCAGATACCTCCTACGCCTCGCTACCTCCAACCCTGGGTATGTCGCATGACACATAATGTGAGATTACTTGTAAACATCAGAATAGGCATCTACATTACTTGCTGGTATTCTACCTTTCGGTGGGTTGCGCATCCAATGTTTCGTTTTCGGCTGAATGTTGATCTTTCGACTTTCATCCAGGTGCTGCATTTGTCGAGCTGTACTTCATCATGTCAAGTCTCTTCGCTTCACGTGCATACTATGCATTTGGTTTCTTGGCGCTCACAGCAGGGGTGGTTGCACTGACGACCGGAACAGTCACAATTCTCTTCACGTACTTCAATTTGTGCGCAGAAGAATATCGGTGTGTCTTGCTCCCAGCTTTGAGCACCAGCATTGTTATTGATGGAGGACCTACAGTTGGCATTGGCGCGCGTTCATGACCGGAGGAGGGAGCGCATTCTGGATTCTCCTATACGGTCTGTTTTATTGGACCTCACGTCTCTCGCTCGATTCTTTTACCAGCGTTGCACTATATCTGGGATACTTGTTTCTTATCTGTCTGTTTGACTTCCTTATCACCGGTGCGTCATTTCATAAGTCACGAACCCCTTCTCCGCAACTCATTGTCCTCAGGAACGATTGGGTTCCTCGCATCTTATTGGGTTGTGCGTAGACTGTATGGCGCAATTCGTGTTGACTAGCCTGTTAGACGTTACACCACTCTCTATTTATCAAATTACGTCTCCTCAAGGTCTGCTACGGTGCTGGCTGGACCCTGTTCACAGGCTTCATCGTTCGTGTGATTGCTCTTACTGAACAAGCTTGGGCTGTCGTAAGCAATCCTGATTCAGATTATCAGGTGTCCATTCCCCGGTTCATAAACATGGGAAACCTCTTTCCTATGAAAGCTAAGCTTACAGCCTGAGTAAGATCTGGACAGTAGACACAGCATCCGGGATTTTTACAAACACTGAGCCCTGAGCCTCATTTAATTATCAGATACATCGTGACCCAACTAAGGGCGGGAAATGTGCCAGCGCGTCGAAATAGATACTCGAGTATATTACAACAAAAAAAATTGACGGATTCCCGGGCCATATCGTCTACTTACCGCCCAATCGAACTAGCAGAACACCCGGGTTCTTTGGATCTACGTCGACATGGTGTCCACGCCTGGAAAACTGGATTAATGGCCGTTGAGTGCTTGTCAAGAATACTCACGTCAGTATGTACTCTTGTATTGCAGGTTTGAGCCGAGAGACGCCTCCCTCAGAATGATTACCTTGGCCTGGCATCGACCATGACACCAAACTGAGCTTGAAGCCTCGAATCGTGAAGAAGAAACTCACATACCGACGATTAACCGGATTTCATTATCACCTTTTCGACGAGCGTCTGTGATAGCTTTCTTAGAATAAGCAATGGCTTCTTTCACGAAGAGACCATGAAGGTCAACTTCGCCTGGAGCTCTCTCCTGGAAACTGTCAAGTAAAGGTGCGACCCCACTACTGGGCACCTTACCTTGTTGTTTTCTGGGGGCTGTCATTAATTTGCCCATGAAGATACGGATACGAGTTTACCTTTAAATATGATGGCACTCGCTGCAGCGTTGAGGTTATCCATATTGAGTGCGTGGCGCTTGCCCTCATCTGAGAGTGCCTTGGCACGGGCACGGTCACGGCGTTCATAGGCCTCTTGGCTCTGTCGGTAAGAGTCAGCCATCAAGTCGCCTTCTTGTTTGGCCCTGGCTCGGAGGGACGTGTATGCTTCTACCGGAGTGTAAGCTTCTCTGTGGGAAGCCGAGTCGATGTTCTGCTGGTGTTGCTGCTCATCGCGTCTGCGAACTGATGGTTGAGGGGGTTCATGGGAAGCCGAGTTGATGTTCTGTTGGTGTTGCCGCTCATCGCGTCTGCGAACTGGTGGTTGAGGGGGTTTGTACGATTGAGGGCGACTCGGTGGACGGTCATCTTGATTGTCCGCGAAAAATAACTGATAAACTGTATAAGCAGCGACGGCACCTGCGATCAAGTAGAACATGTTGGTGCCAAAAGACAAGACAGGACGCACAGGATGTGGCCTCGTGGACCCGGATCCTGCGAACCACTGGCACGAGGCAAGGCGGTGTGTGTGAACAATATAGCCTCGCAGGTCGAAGCCCGATAAGAAAATGGTGCGATAGCGCCTCGTTTTGCTGCTATTCAAACTACATCGAGTACAACAGATGCGAAATGATCGATAGCCAAAAAAGTCCAGATGCGAGTCCATATGAAGAAGAGTCCACGAAAGCAAAGTGATTGTCCCCAGTGTCCACCAAGTCCGTGAGATAGGTGTATGTGTTGTACATCATCAGGTCATCCGAGTCATTGTTTCAACTGCTACATAAATTCATAGCGATCATTGTGATGTGATAGTGAAGGCCGGACTCCAATTGCCAGAGTCACCAAAAACTGGGGGCGCAAGGTTATCTCGGAATGGACCCAGTGAAAGAATTGACTTACGAACAACCATCCACTGGTCAGAGGGCTGAGTGTCTGCGGGAACGGTCACTTCGACGTATCCGTCACTCAAGTTGAAGCCTTGCGCAAGGGGGGTTGATTGAGTTGCATCGTTAATGCGCAGATAGACCTGGCCCAGAGGATTCGTGACCTGGGAGGGCTGGGTCGAGGTGTCCCAGGTGACGATGTAATTACAACCGACGACCCAGACGGTGTTGGCGTCCGGACTGGTGATTGGGGGCACCCACACGTCCCGCATGACTGGGGAGAAGGGGAGGGCAACGACGAGAGAAAAGAGAGAGCATATGGAGGCGAGGAGGAAGAAAAACATCATGATGGTCGTGACGAAGAAAGGGGGGATGAGGAAGGGAATCGATAGAAGACGTGTGCTTTATAGTGGGGGAAGCACAGCCGAGTGATCCAGCCCGCACGCGTGACGGATCGGGTTCATTTTCATTGCTCCACCCAAAGTCCTCCTCCATTCCATCGGGCTACGCTGCGGCCGCTGCGACTTCCGGTGCATCGCCAATGACGTCCCTCAAACGGAAAAGATCCGTCATCGACGCGGACGCTGACGAAGACATCGACATAGCCTCCGCATTGACCGCTAGCCGGGCCACGCAACTCCCGGACGAGGACACCGGGGACGAGGAGCTCGGTGAATTCATCCACGACGCCATCGTCAAGAGGGACGTCAAGGATGGAACACACATGCTCAAAAAAATAAAGAACAAAGGGAACGGAAAGGGCGATGTCGGCGGGGGCAGCTTCCAGAGCATGGGTCCGTACTACACCCAGCCTCATCCTTCCTCTCTCACTCCTGCCAGGTCTCCATCCGCTCCTACTCCGCGCCCTCACCCGTCAGGGATATCGCACCCCAACCCCAATCCAGCGCGCAACTATCCCCTCCCTTCTTGCCACCCCACCACGCGATCTTGTGGCCATGGCCCGCACGGGTTCAGGAAAGACCCTTGCATACATGATCCCCTTGGTACAACGTCTCGGTGGACGTCATGTCCACGCCTTTGGTGCACGTGCAATCATCCTCGTGCCAGCCAGGGAGCTCGCCCTCCAGGTCATCAAAGTCGGCAAGAGCCTCGCAAAAGGCTGGAAATGTGAGGCCGTACCCCACGCTGGTGACGGCCACGACGTCGATGACGACAACTCTAAAATGGGACCGGGGGAGAGTCTCCGGTGGGGTCTGATCGTCGGTGGTGAAAGCATGGATGAACAATTCGAGATGATCAGCGGCAACCCGGATGTGTCAGTGCATCGTTTCTGTACCTCATTCTGCACTTAACATTCACCCGGATAAAGCATCATTGCAACTCCCGGTCGTCTTCTCCATCTTATCGTCGAGATGTCCCTCTCCTTTGCTTCAGTTCAATATGTCGTTTTTGATGAGGCCGATCGTCTTTTCGAACTCGGGTTTTCTGCCGCCTTGTCCGAGATTCTCGCCCGCCTTCCTTCGTCACGTCAAACCCTCTTATTCTCCGCCACCCTCCCAAAATCCCTCGTCGAATTTGCGAAAGCTGGCTTGCGGGATCCAAAACTCGTCCGGCTTGATGCAGAATCCAAAATAAGCACCGACCTCCGGATGGCCTTCTTTTCCGTGAAGCAATCCGAAAAGGATGCCTGCTTACTCTCACTCTTGAGGGACGTCATCAAAGTTCCCTTTGCCATCAACGAACGATCCGAAGGCGATGGCCTCTCGACGGGTAAAGGCAAAGCAAAGGTTAAATACCCTACCCACACGGCACCCCACCAGACTCTTGTGTTCGCAGCCACGAAGCATCATGTCGAGTACCTCTCGGCGCTTCTCACTGCCGCAGGTTACGCCGTCTCTGCTCTTTACGGGTCTCTCGTGCAATCTACGCGGACTTTCCAAATGTCACAATTTCTGGCAGGGAAGACACAAATTCTGGTCGTCACAGATGTCGCCGCCCGTGGGCTCGATATTCCGATCCTCGAGAACGTCATCAACTATGACTTCCCTGTCGGCGCGAGAATTTTCGTCCATCGTGTAGGGAGAACAGCCCGTGCAGGGAGAAAGGGGTGGGCATGGAGTTTTGTTACGCACAGCGAAGCCGCGTATCTTTGTGATCTTCAACTCTTCTTCGCGCGACCGTTGCTTGGCGTGGCCGCTCACCCGCCATCCGTCCGAACCTCAGAGGAGCCATATACCCAATCACTCATACTCGGACCCTTTCCACAGGATGCTATCGATGCCGAGGTCGAATACGTCCGCACGCTGCACGCAGCACACCACAGTTTACCCAGCCTCCGTGGCGTCATGGATCGGGGACAATCGATGTATGACCGAAGCCGAGGGAAAGCGAGCACTGCGAGCTATAAACGGGCCAAGGAAATGGCAAAGTCGGGTGGCGGATGGGCTGGGGATGCCCAAGGGGTACATCCAGTATTGTCACTCAGACGGCAAGCAAATACAGAAGACGGTGAGGTCATCACGTCGTTTGACGAGGAGAGAGAGAGAGAGGATAAAAGACTTGCGATGGTTCGGGCTGTGAGTGGGTTCAAACCTGCAGAAACCGTCTTCGAACTTGGGATGCGAGGTAAAGCGGGCACTGCGTCTGCCCTGTTGATGAAGGAACGTAGAAAAGCGCTCGCGAAAGCGGTAGAAAGAACTGTAGCGTCGTCGTCTTCAACTCTCGCCGCTGAAGCGAAGAGCGAAGACATGTTACCGCAGGACGACGTCGAAATAGAGATGGCTGACGAAGAGGACATTGTGGTACGCATGGTTTGTTATGTGACCAATGACTCGGGCTCATATATTTTTCAGGCTGTGTTTGAAACTTCGAACAAAAAGAAAGGCAAAGACAACTACCGCGACGAGGAATTCTACATGTCGCACTATCACAAGGACGCCAACACCGAAAAGGGGTATGTCTCTCCTTGCATTCCACGTGTATTGCCTGCTGAGCTGGCAAATTACTAGGTATTCCCTTACTGACGGGGCATCTTCGTTCGCTGCACAAGCCCACGGGGTTACATTCGATATCACAGGGGATGTGACAGTGGCCCAGAGACAACGACACACCAGAATGACGTGGGACAAAAAGAAGAAGAAATTCATTAAAGGAGACGGTGGTGGCGCTGATAACATCAAACTCGTGCGGACGGAGAACGGGACACGTCTTCCTGCGACCTACCGAAGCGGCCGCTTTGATGAATGGAAGAAGAAAGCGAAAGTGACTATACCGAAGATTGGAGAGCGGGAAGCAGAACGACCCACTTCTGTACGCGCAAGCGGCGGAAGGCGATGGAGACACAACAAAGTCATCGAGGCGAAGCCGCTTGACAAACTTTCCACAGACTACGAACGAAAATCGAGGCAGCTCAGGAAGAAGGGAGTGAGTACAGCCGGTGGGGAGAGCGATGGTTCGCAAGTGCGGCCGGCCAAAAACACTGGGAAGTTGTCGAAGAAGAACAGCGGTAAACGCCACGAAGGAAAGTCCCTCCGACGTATCAAGAGTGAAATCAAGACAGTCGATCAGATCCATAAAACTCGGAAAATTGCGGAGAAGAGGCGGGGGAAGAACGCCCGACCGGGCCGAAAAAGTAAAAGATAATATACATCATGTCTATGTACTTGGCAATGTCACCATGAACCATGTCCTTATTCACCTACGCGGCGTCCGAATACTCCCATTTCGCACCTCGTCCAGGTATCACAGGCACATCTTTACCTTGGAGCAAGTCCACACCCACACTTCTGAGGGCATTCACACACCACTCAGGGTATCCCTGGTCACCAAAATAATTCCTGAAGAACGTTCGAAGATACTCGGGGAATCTTCCTTCTACGATCGCATCTCGGGCCCTGCCCATCACCTGTGCCTGGAACACCAAGTTATGCTGCGTCAGTGCTGTGAATGATACGTCAGAATGAAACGGTAATTAGAGGCGAAGCCAAGATACCGTGCGCTCCTGCGGTCTCAATCGTGGCGATGTGATGCAGCATCGCACGAGGCGTTCCAGTCCTACATGTCGGGCAGGGACAGTTGTCATCGATTCGATCCATACTCTTTGCATGCTTCTTCAGCCCTGGGCAAGGGTTAATACTTGTCTGATAGGGTGCCATGCACGCACGAAGATTCAATGGACCCTTGAAAGTCAAGGCAACTCCAAATCTAGCAGTTCGAGTAGGAAAGACACAATCTGCCTGGGGAAGGTCACAAATATTCCCCCAATCCCGCGACGGCTACGTCGGCAAGACGCACCATGTCAATGCCCAACGCTACACAGACCAGAAGATCTGTAGCAGTGGACAATTAGTCAAGACTGAATCGAAAATGTGGTGTGATATTGACCCTCCGCAAAGCCAATACCCATTGAATACCGTGGTCCTAATTGGCGACATGAACCTCATGTCGTGCAGGGTGTGAAAGGAGGCTTACGATCGTTCGGCAATTTGTCTGCACATTGTTTGATGCTGTGGATGGTGAGAATACTGTAAAGGTGGTTGTGTGGGTGATCCTTACATTCTCCAGAACACATCTAGACACATTCCATGCGGAAGTGATTTCCCGAATGACTGCAGAACATACCTTTCTCTTCACCTCCACTTAGGCCACCTATGGCAAACCCAGCTACGTGATCCTTCCTTTCAACCATAGCATCCAGGCACTTATCACGGAGATTAACCTCCAACCCGCCCTGAACTATCGCAAACAAATTTTGCTTGTCCTTCCGTCCTGATCGCTCGTGTTGCTCGATGCATCGATCAAGCCATCGGATGGAACGCTCCATAGCTTCGCCTACTCGGGGCCCAACGGTAAGGCTACTGACTAGGTTTCGTCAGGAATTTAGATGGTTACACGTCATGCTCCAAGGACCCACCGACGTCATCTAGTTGCATGATGATATCTGCACCAATGGAATGCTGTATTGAAATGCTTTCTTCTGGCTAGGAATGCATCACATCAGTCGTGCTTAACACGCATTCAGTGGCAAATTACAGTCAACATGGTGGGTTCCCCAGTGAAAGGGCAAGAAAATAGGGCTCCTTCCTCCGTGATTTTCGTGAACTTGTCGAGAGAGACAAGTTGGAAACCACCACTATCCTAGATTGGAACGAAAGTGCGTTTTTAATGAAACGCGTCATAGAGAGATGAGAAGCACTCGCTGTCAATATATTCCGATGCCATCCTTGGAATGCGTGTGCCCCTCCTGCTTCCTCAAGTACTTCAGTTCCCGGTCTTAGGTTTAAGTGGTATGCGTTGTTCAGGATGAGGGTGATTCCAAGAGATTCGACTTGTTGTGGTGTCAGCCCTTTGATCGCAGCTTGAGTTGCGACCGGCATAAAGGTTGGCAGCATTGTGACGCCATCTTGAAGACGGGTTTGTCTGGCGTCGATTTGCAAGAGGCCGAGGTGACTCACGAGCGAGCTTCATGCGACAAACACGAGCATTCGTCGTATGACATTGTGCAATAACTTCGAACTGCATTCCAGAGATTTCAAGTAGGAAGAAGTAGTGGTTGTGGCAGTGCAGCTAAAAGTCTACGATCAGATCTGATCAACCTAAACACACCTGGCAGCGGTCTGTCCGGCCCGCGCCATTTTCTTTTTCGCCTGGAACTCATAGTAGACCGGCGTCGTTTCAGATGTTCCGTCTTGCCCGTCGATGCACTCGCTCGTTGCCTGACAACACGAAAAATGCGTATTTATTCCAAAGACATCTCTACGACGGCAGAAATCTCGTTCAAGAGCTCACTTCCAGGCAGTTCGTAGCGAATGTCACGCGGTGAGCACTGAGCACACTCGTGTTTACAAGCTCACTCACTGAAAAGAGTCTCGTGTCAGCCCAGATGATCTCAAAAAGCACCTCGGACAGCCGCGCACCGTCTATCTTGGAATAGATCCCACTGCTAAATCACTCCATGCTGGTCATCTTCTGCCTTTGATTTGTTTGCTGCATTTTCAATTATGCGGTAACAACGTGATTGCGCTTGTAAGTAGTCAAACGACGGTGAAACCATTCAATGTTCCGTGGCTCACCGGCCACAGATAGGTGGCGCGACAGGCTTGGTTGGAGATCCTTCGGGACGTATGACTGAACGCCAGCTAGCCGAGAAAACACAGATTGAGCTGAATACATCGAAGCTCGCCCAAGCTATCCAAAAATTCTTTAGTAGTGCGGCCACGTACGCAAAGGACAGATTATCAACTCGATCGTCCACTCTGCCTGCGGTGCAGGTTCTCGACAACCTTACATGGCTGAAGGACGTCAACCTGCTTGATTTTCTACGTATGACTGGCATACACTTCCGAGTGAATAACATGCTCACGAGAGACAGGTATGGTTTAATTCATCGCCACTATCCTTCTGACTTGGCACTGGCAGTGTGAAGACGCGAATGAGCACTCAACAAGGTATCTCCTTCACCGAGTTCACGTACCAGCTCCTGCAAGGTTACGACTTTTACGAGCTGTACAGGACCCACGGATGTACCATTCAAATCGGTGGATCCGACCAATGGGGAAACATTCTGTCTGGCGTAGAGCTTATAAACAAAGTTGAACTTAGTCCACTCTCCGGCGAAGACGCCGCGAAAGAGAAAGGCTTTGCATTGACAACTCCACTTTTAACTACTTCGCGGGGAGAAAAATTTGGCAAGAGCGCAGGGAACGCTATCTGGTTGGAACCCGACTTGACCAGTTACTTTGATTTCTACCAGGTTTGTTCAGCCTTTTTATAGTATCCCGATGTCAATTCAACGACTGCAGTTCTTCATGCGGACTAGTGACTCGGACGTGGAGAAATATCTCAAACTGTTTACGTTGTTACCCGTAGAGGAGATATCTTCCGTTGTGCGCGATCACCGGGTACCCTCTCTCCGTTCATTCCCCCGATGCGATTTTGACCTTTACTAGGTGTCCCCAGAACATCGTATTGCACAAAAACTACTAGCAGAGGAAGCCACATTAATGGTGCATGGCCGTCAGTCACTATCACAGTCAACCTCCGCTGTGGCTGATGTTATTTTTACTGTCAGAGGATGGACTGGACGCAGCCAGAACAGCAACTCAAGTCCTCTTTGGTACGGATTATACCACACTGACGGCCGAGCAGATCATCAAATCACTGACTGGTGATCCCCGACTTGTGTTCTGCACTGAGGAAGAGATGTTCAATATCTCGTTACCGAACCTTGTCGCGAAGCACCAACTCGTTTCATCGAAGTGTAAGTCTGGCAATGTTATTTTCAATGCTTAACTAACCACCCTATAGCGGCAGCACGTCAGTTGGCTCAAGCAGGTGGATTATACCTCAACAACAGAGCACAACGCGATCCTCGCTTCCTTTTAACCCGAGAAGTCCTCGTCGACGGCAAGGTGGCCATTGTGCGAGCTGGCAAAGACAATCATCGAATTCTGGCTCTGAGATAGACTACTTCACATTTTTCCATTACGGATGACACGGTTAATCAATAGTTTTCCAACGACTCGTACGTGGAGTGTGCTTTAATTACATTGAAAGGTCGTAGATGAATGTACAGTATTGGGGCGCTTCATATTTATTACAATTGGCCGGACGAGTTCTGGGTGTGACTGAACAGAACTAGTCATCTTTTAAAGACAGCTTTTTCGTGAATAAGAGCGCGAGGTCCTATTGCCAGTAGAGCGTTTAATGCGCGACCGTGAAAACAGGGTATTGTCTCTTACGACAACAAGAGAAGACGCGCGCTCAAACGTCGCTGACGCAACTGGATCACGAACGTCAGTTCCATGAATAGCTTGATTTAGGGTAAATGAGATGTCGCTTTCCTAGATGCGTCGTCTATTCAGAGACCACAGAAATTTCGAACTAAAAGCTCACTAGATACAACGAGTCCATTTGAAGCGGCTCATAGGAGTCATCTTCCCGAGATGAGGCCTGTTCGTTACAATAAGAATTTCCCAGCAACAGAAAGCGAGGTAAAAGTATCCCACCAGAATCCTCTCACGAGTTGACGGTTTCACTCTCGGGTAAGGATGGAATCTTAAAAGATATGATGAACGGTAAGCCGGGAGCCGCGCAGTGTCCATTTGAATGTTGAGAGGGTAGCAAGAACGAATGCTAGAAGTGTATCCAGCTTCAAGACTGGTAACAAGTCAACCCACAAAACCAGGGGCAAGGGAGAGAAAAAAATCAAGGCCCCATTTGCAGTTGAACTCAGACTCCGTGTCCCGCCAGGGTGGTGTGACGGCAAGACCGCACCAAACGCGCATAAGCTTGCGGAATTCGGTTTGTGACGGCCACTGCTTCATTTGTGCTGCGTCATTTTGCTTCCGCAGAACATTGTCAACAAGCAGCCGCGCGCATACTGCTTGTTGGCAAATTTCTGACGAGTCCCCACGAATCAAGGTGATTATTTGCTTCAAGTGCCCTACATTAACGAAGGCCTTCTGGCTCGACCGCTCAAAATTGGAACACCGCCGGCTAGAGAAAGAGAACATTTGCGTGCTCTGCGCTAGTCAGAAATGCTCGCGAAAGGCAACGATCGTCAAGACTCCAGCGATAGAAATGGTGCGCCTCAGACCCCTGCATAGATTCAGATACTTATAACTGTGAACCTGGCACAGGGAGCAGGACGCACGCGGGTGGGAAATTGAGACGTGACACTGTCACAGACAGGGGACTTGTCACGTCACGGTTTAGGGGCACAGCACAGGCAAGTTAATCAAGACCACCATAGTCCAAGTGTGCAACTCAACGTGTGTTCGTCAAGCGCTTCAAAAAGCGGCCAGCAAGACGCCTGTGTGAGGTAGTATGACCGCAAAACTGCAAAACTGCCCCTTGGCCACCTCAAGCAATAGGGGAGACTCGACACTCCAGAGGGACGCGGCAAACGGCCCATCAACCAGCAACCAGATGTCCCCCCGTCGTATGAATGTATTGGAGTGAATCAAGACACTCACCCAACAGTCTGACATGGCTAAACCCCCGAAACCCCATGGCATTGTGCCATGACCCCCACATCCGCACACGGGTGGTGAATAAAGCGCTTGTGAAGCCGCAACAGGCGCGAGCGTTGCACCAGTAAGTGTCGAAATGAACAAGACGTGTGTATGACTTGCTGCGACAAGAGCATGGAATTTTTCACCGTACGGTTCCCTTGACAAGTTCCGCAAGATGTCCCTCTTCGATCTGATGGTGCTGTGGATTTTTTGCCGTGCACAAAGACCGACTGGCTGGGCAAGGACGGATGACTCGTTGGTGTTCGTCAAGACGGTGAGCGTTCTCTGGACCAAAGAAGATCTAGCCCATCGAACGGTGGTGAATTTTTGCGCAAGAGCCGTGCGAGTAATGGCGGGGCTGTCGCTGAACAAAGAGAGGTGGAACTGCCAGGGGGAGGATGCTCGGTTCTTGGCGAGCACAACTCCGCTCAATGGGTTCCCCCTCCAAACAAAATTCCACATGCCACAACACCACAGCTGGACCGACAGAATTGACTGCCTCCACCGCTCCCCTTTTCCCCCTTGACCGCAGCGTGTTTCTCAGCGTTCCTCTGAGTAATCACTTGCATTCTGATCAGCGACACAATGCCATTTATTTTGGTGGCCAAACCTCGGATTCGACCTCCTCCAATTTATTTTTGCTTAGCAGGATACCAGTCGATCGAGATTGCATGTATAAGTGCGTTCTCAACTTGGTCGACGGCACTTTACTCACACTCCACAGAATACCAATTCGCGCCGGGTTCTCAGCAGACACTCTGTTTATGAATGGCTCGTCGCTAATCACGGCGTCTCATTCGAGGCTTAAGCTTCAAGCTTCAGCATGTATCCCGCTTGCACGCCTGGCCTAGGAAATAATGCGAGCTGGATTACCCCCGCGGTGGACGACATGTTTGGCGAGGATGTCGGTCACAGACATTCAATTTGGAATGTTCGTGGAGCCGCGAGAACCGTCTACTCCGTCGCCAGATCGAGCATTCCCGTGGGCCCCCCCAGCTATAAAAGGCCCCATGGACCAGCCAACGAATTCCTCATTTCCCCCTCACATTGCGTCTGCGTCCACTCGTCCTTCGCTCTCACTCTCATGCAAGATCCGAAGAAAGAAATAATCGACATTATCTGCAAGCTCTGCACGACACGCGATGCGAACGAGTTGGAAGGTACGGTCAAGAAGTACTTCGTCGAGGACGCCAAGTTTTCGCACCCACTGTGCAGGGCCAACTCCCGAAACGAGATTCTGGGCCTCTTTCAATGGTACAGGCTCGCTAGTCCGAAGACGCACATTGATGTTTCAAGCGTTAGTGAGTGTTCGCCCTCTGAAAGCTGATGGACCGATTAGTTGACGTCCTTACTTGTCATGCGCAGTGTACGACTCCGAGTTGAACGTTCTCGTTGTTGAAGCCAAAGAAAAGCTCAACGTCTGGTTTAATCCTCTTCCAAGCAAAGCTGGCAGGTGAGTTCACGTTCTTCAGCTTTAAGCCGTTGACTCATTGTCCCCTGCTTGTGAAAGGATAATTGTCCGGCTTCAATTGCGGAAAATGGGCGGATCTCACTACATAGCGGTCGAGGAAGACTTCATTCATCCCATGGTAAGACCTATCTATGTAACAGCGCGGTTCTGGTTAGTGACGATGATGTATCACTGCAGGATCAAGTTGGATTCTTTGCCTCCCCCCTCCTGCCCCTTGCAGCACTGTATCTCTGGCTTGGCTGCCTTCTCTCGAACTTGGGCGCGTGCGTATTCAGGACTGTCAGGTTAAACTCGGGTCTTCGAGGTGGTACCATTAGTTATACGGGGTTACTGGAAGCCGTTGGTTTGGCCCGAACACCTGGGGTTAAAGGCAACGGAAACGCTTAAAGAATAGATTAAGTACCGAATATGTAGCAATGGCTGTCCAAGGCTCCGTACTGGCAATGTCATTTATTTTGTAGTATGGGCTACTCGCAAGTAGACGCGCAGCTTAAGTTTGGAATCATCAAGACATCTGACGGAGATTTCCGCTTGAGACACCACGATTTGCGAGACAATGCCATCCTGGTCGCCATCGACCCCGTCATCGTCTATCCCGCTTGGCTCTGAGGAGGACTCGCATCTTCTCTCTCAGTCCTTGCCATCTCCCGATCCGTTTGACGCGTCCTCGCACATCCACACAGGTCCTGGTGGTGCAGATCTCTCTCTCTCTGAACTTTCGTTATCGGACAAACCCTCCAGTCGTGATGGCCCTCGCTTCAGTCTTCTCGCACCGGCCCCGGCACCATTCCGCTTTTCTACCGACCAGAGCACTATCATAGAGGGCGAGGAGTATGAAGAAGGAGATACCAGTGCCAACGGGTACGATGATGCGAACAATACCATGATGGAACGCGTCGTTACCGAAAAGACCCGCGAAGAGAAGCTGCAAAGCGATCTGTTCATCCTCAAGAAACTCAATGCGTCTTTTGCGGTGCTGAACGATGCCCTCCAATCAACAAAGGGTGCAACTGAGGTGTGTGTGCCTTAGCCTTGGCTTGCTATCTAAATTAGAGCCTGACGTATCAACCTTGCCAGCAAGTGGCGGAGCAGCTATCGCAAACCGATGTACTGCTGGACAAGTATGCCAACATGCTTGCAAAGTCCGAGACTGTTACGCGCTTGATTTTCGATGAACGGTGGGGGGGTGCAGATGCTGTGAGTATGCTCATCCAGACCTGGTGTTATATAAACATTCGGGGAGAATCGAGTATCGCACCACTTGTGAGAGTGTTACTGAACCGACACCTACCAGGATGAGGAATTGATTGTCAGGAGGGAACGCGAGGAAGCCCTTGAGCGGGCCCGACTTGAGCGAGAAAGGGAAGAAGCGGCACGTAGAGAAACCGAGGAGCGCGCACGTCGGGAAGCAGAAGAGGCTGCGCAGCGGGAGGCAGAAGAACGTGCCAAACAAGAGGCAGCGACAGCTCTTGCGACCAAGGTTCCTGTAAGGGGCCGAGGTACAGGCTCTGTCAACAGTGGTGTTAGGGGAGTAAGAGGAACCCGAGCGACTGCTATGGCGTCCCGTGGAGCGAGGGGATTGCCAAAGCCTGGTACGCGACGATATCCCTTTTTGCACTCGGGGTTTACAGGAATTATCAGCGTCCACGTCCACGTCTGCATCGGCTCTTTCTCGCACAAGGTCAGCCAGTGCAACTGGTAGCGTTAGTAGCGGTGGAGGTGGAATCCGGCCAGGCTCTTCTGCGAGCAGGGGTTCAGGCTTACCGAGGGGTGTTCCAAGGAGAGGCTAGAAGATCACTGCACCCTTAGCATGCTTCGAAGGGTCTAGGTCTCGGGCCCCATCCTTCTCAAGTCCGTTCGGCTGCGCTGAGCTATACTCGATACTCAGCCAAGCTCGTGCAAGCCACTCACTCAGAGTCGGAGCGTTGGATAACAATCCCTGACTTCTGCGCTCTCATTAATGAAATACGTACGCTCCTCTTAATATGGTGTGGATGTGCGATGCCTAGTAACCAGGGCATTCTTTGTCTTGTCATGGTCACCAACTCAGATCAAGCTCGGGAGGAACCCTTGCACACAGAACAATCTGCTCCGTCATGAAGTGCTAAC
This sequence comes from Boletus subparvulus, assembly GCA_038092515.1. Lineage (NCBI taxonomy): Eukaryota > Fungi > Basidiomycota > Agaricomycetes > Boletales > Boletaceae > Boletus > Boletus subparvulus. Next base: position 102,068 of record JBBPQL010000022.1, read on the forward strand.
TTGCTAGACGTGCTCAGCGCGTACAAACCCCGGATCAGAACACGGTTAACCTCATAATTCCATTCACTGCCAACCGGTGCCCATGTGCGAGCGAGTCCAAGAGGTGTGGGACATAGCGCCAGAGCTGTGCCCTTGGGCTAACCGCATATATCAATAGGAAGGTTGCCCGGAGGCCCCTGGAACCCGCCAAAACCATGTCTTCTGGCTCTTCCGTTTAAAAATGAATTCCGTGTCCATGGACTTTGTTCTTTCAAGTTGCCAATGCATTCGTTCATCCCCTGATGTTCGCTGGTCACAGCAACGCACTCTGTTCTTCAAGATCTAAAACTTTATACCGATATCCAAGTTGCCAACCATAGCATGCACAGATAAAAGCAAGAGCAAGAGCAATAAACATATTCAACCATCAACCACACTGCGTCGTACATGACCCAACAAAACTGTACATGAACCGGATATGCCCATAGGCATCTCACATATTCCATCTGTTGACTTGCAGGTCAGAAACCCGCACCGGAGGAGATGGTCGTCCAAACGGTGTTCTGGAGTGCCCAAAATGCATGAGTGAGGACAGTCACCGCCAACCCGACCGAGAAACACGCAAGATCAGAGAGGGCCAATAAACCCGTGAGACGTGCCAGCTGTCGGGCTCTAGATGCATTTTGCCAACGTATCCTCCCCATCCTGAACCAATGAACATACACGACTGACCGAGAAAAAGGATGGGAATACAAGAAGTTACTCACTCTGCAGCATTCATCGGAACCATAGTGCCCCTGACAATAGGCGAGCGGACATCAGCTTCCAGAGCTATACTCTTATGTGATACGTGGGTGAACCCGGCAAGTTCATACAGGTGATCCCCATCTAAATCGGGTCTTTTGGAGCGACTCTTGGCCGGGCTGTCTGTGCCCTGTATACGACCGGTTATCGTGATGATCGGAGAAACGCAAGCATCAACGTATCGAGAACCAGTGGGTTGGGAGGGCTCAATCGCCGGAGCCGATAACGCCAGTGGGGGCCGGTAGCAAATCCCGTGCCCGCAGTTCGGAGGGCAATGAACCATAATGGCGCTTTGTTCGTTTCTGCCATCGCGAGGTACCAACTGGACGTGCGATCTACCATCATTTCTTGGGCTAGGACTGTACCCCGCAGGCCGTTCTCCAAAATATTTGTCGCGCACTGAATAATCAGGCTCCTTTCCCTTTCCCTTTGCCGTGCGGTAATTTTCCAGAAGCTGGGTCGAACATGACTCGAAGCCCGGAGATTGATCCTCGAGTTCCCGGTCTGGAAATATGGGTAAGGACGCGCTTGGAGTGAGTCTTGAACGCCTCCCGCGCTCAACTCTGACGAATGGGCTATCCATTAATGAAATTTGGCGCTGAAGTTGCGGGCTGCTGCCAACAGTCTCGTGGCTAGGAACAGGATATGTATCTCTTTTCACAGGGCTTGGTGGTCGTGTCAAAGGTCGGGGTTTGACCTTGTCCGGATCAAAGACACGAGATTTCGGGAGCCAAACGCGAGAATCGACGCTCTCCATATCAGCGAGTTCGGCGAGGCTGCGATACCCTACACCTATACTCCTGGATGGTGGCTCCGGATGCAGAGTCATACACCTCGGGAACTTCGAGGTGTGTTCCTCGGCATCGGAGGGTGTGGGGGAAGGCGAGTCCCAGTCCGATACATCGAGGTTCAAAGGGATTGCTTCAGTACTCGTTTGGAGCAAGCGCTCTCCAGAGACAGTTGGGTAGGCCCTCGATGAGCTGGAAGTGAACGTGAAATGGGGCGAGGGTCGCGCTACAGGACTATTGGCAGGACTATCGTCTTCCTGGTATAAAGGTGCATATGCTTGCGTAACGCCTGTCGGAGGAGATGAAGACGTCGACCATGAATCTGTTGCAATTGAATCACTCAATATCCCCCTGAGCTTGGCAACTCGCGATTCACCAGGTGACGAGAGCGGTGTCTGCAGCCCTGTTGATTCGGCATCCCCATTCAAATCCAAGGGTACCCTCAACAACGAAGTCTCCACCTCAAGCGGTGATAGCGGTGAGTTCCTTGATTTGCCGGCGGATTTGTCTTTCTTCCCTGCATCTGGGTATGCTTTAATTTCACCCCTTGCCCTGGCAGCTTCGAACACGCGGATAGCTTCATCCTCTGAAGCAAACTTCTGATGAATTGAGCCTCCCGGGATGTCCCTGGTCTTGGGTCCGGCTTCGATCCTGTTGGTCCAGCACACGTTGGACACAAGCGAGAAACCAAGAAGTCAGTGTTTATTTTCGTTCCAGACGCGTCGTACCGTCGCGTCGCTGAGGGGATGGGGCACACACCAACTTGAATATACACCGGGCTCCTTGCCAACTATCACCACGTAGTACCACTTTTGCTGGTAGACCATGTAAAAGATAAACGAACAAATCGCTAATGTATGGACAATGTCACGTCGGTGAGTGAACGTCGTTTCAGAGGACAGGAGGTTATTTAATTTATGGAGGTTCAACTTTTGTGACCTATTGACACTAATTAATCGCGTCTACGTAAGGATGCCGTCAATAGCAACCGTGAAACGGTGCGCTCGGGCTACTACAGTGCTCACCGACAACTTACCTCAAGTTGTACGCTGATTCATTTAAAGGCTCGAGACTGCAGTTATCTGCCAAGGACAATAGGAATGTGGGTAGACAGCTAGCGTCAAATCTATAATTTGAAAGTGACATCCTCTCCTAACCTGGCCAACCAGGTCATACAGCTATGTATCCACCACGACTTGATCTTCGCGTTCGTACGTTCGAACATAGGTGAGCAATGACGTCTTGCAACATATAAGGTACCTCTCTCCAGAAATCTCGGTGTCTGTAGCCAATTTAGTCACGAGATCACGAGTGAAATGAGTTGACTCACGGTATCAAATCCCAACCGCGGGCGCCATATGTAGAATAGTTGTAGTATGCTCCCAAGGTGAAATACGCGGCAAACGCCAGAACAAGCCTGTTCACGGGATCAGATGACCTCCGAATGGCAGAGGGGCGTCAGGGGTTGGACTTACATAAGAAAGAAGAACCCGAGGCCACTGCCAACGCTCTCGATGGGTGTATCTTCTTCCTTGCCCCCACCCCCACTATTTCCCTCATCTTCTTTCGGTGTCCCGGTGGTCCCACAGGCCGCAGATGAACCCCATGCAACCAAAACCTGCCCGTTCTCATAAGATAAAAATTGCGGATCTGTCGTACCCTCTGCACACGTCAACGAGATCTTGAATGATTGGGGAATCGAACTTGACGTGGAGGGTGGGTAGGAAGCACCGTGAAGTGTTATAGCGACACCCTCGGGTGCTAAACAGCCCCATTAGATTTGAGGGCATTGTTAAAATTCCATTGTCACACGTACATGACAATGCAGAAGTTTCGACATTGAGAGATGACGATAGTGCAATGGGCACGACTGCTGTTATACGATCAGGGTCATCTGCCTTCCGGTTTATCGTGGTCAGACATGCCCTTGTACCTAAAGGACACTACACGACGAGCTGCGGTTAGCTGAGAGAATTGTTCCACCTGCAAGCATACCTGGTCTTCCGAAGCCCTGTTCTCCACCTCTGCCAGGTCCGCGCATAAATCAAACCTCAGCTCATCCTCATAGGTACTCGGAGGTGATTCCCTGGTACGACTCAGAACCTTCGTGCCTTTGAGTTCTGATAAATCGTATTTCAATCCCCCCACCGAGAAGTGGCAGTCGAACGATTCCGAGTCTTGTGCAACGACGTGGAGGGCGACAGAGAGGAGGAATACAGCCGAAAGAAGGTGGATATATTGTATGGGTGCTTGTCTTCTGTGTAGTGGCATTCTGAAGCTGATGTGGATAGTGGACAAGATGCACTGCGCGCAACAGCAACAACTTGGGGCGTAGCTGCAAACCCGGTCTGAATCTAGTGATTACATAAGACACGCGTGAACGCGTAAGGGTGTCAGATTAGGCAACGTCTCAAGTATCAGCTTGACCTTGGACAACGACCATCTAGGAAATCGCATTTGGAGTCATGGCAGGTCTAGAAGGCCTCCTGTCTCTTATTTACCACGAGACTCAGCAACCTGGGTCGCTGCTTTGTGCCCAACATGCACTGAATTCACTGCTCCGTACGTGGATGTGGCTCTCACGTTGGATCAGGCATGCTGACGTAGTTCACATTCGGCAGAGGGGAACTATGTCAGTAATGTTTCAGGGATAGTGTAATCTTCATCGCATATCTTACTTGATCAGTTCAGTTTACTGCCCCAGATCTCTCTGAACTTGCAGATCACATTGATCATCTTGAGCAGAGCTACAACGAAGATATCAGGGGACAGGCTAGTGCAAACATGGATGATACAGGTAATTCTCTGTATCTGTACAACTGAGACAGTCCTTAATGTCTTCCCAGGGTTTTTCTCAATACAGGTCTTGGAGAATGCACTCCACGTGTGGGGTTTAAGGTAAGAACACCTGACTGTTTCCATGTACGGATCTTCATCGTCCCGATAGTCTTGTTCGGTGGCGTTCAGAAGCCATGAAGCCATACCATAATCGTCCGCAGTAAGATTGCTTGACAAACGTCTCGGTAATCAATCTCATTGTAACCCATAGCACCCAGCTCGCCTTTGTGCTGAATCAAAATCAGCATTGGTACACCCTTCGTCGTTTCGGTAGTTCCGGAGAAAACGCCCACTGGTTCAATTTAGACTCGACCAAGCCATCCCCTCAATGGATCAGCAGAACGTATCTCGGCATGTTTCTCCAACAGGCAGAACAAGAGGGTCAGTTGATGATATTGACAAGACTCTATATTCTGATGAATCGTAGGCTACTCTACATTCGTGGTAGTACCCGTCGACCCCTCAAATGCCCACCCCCTTCCTCGGTGTGATGCGGATGATGTTGCGTCGACTCTCCCTGAGCCATCATCAGTATCTTCGCTTGGGTCTCGTATTCCCTCATCCGAGCCAGGCTTCGAGGATGAAGACATGGATCTCCAAGAAGCCCTGCAAGCCTCATTGGCCAGCGCTGAGCGAGGAGGCAGTACGAGCAGTAGTGGTGCCTCCAACAGACTGGGTAACTATCCCTCGCCTGTAATCTCTTCTTCACGCACCTTTCCGGGATTTCCTCCCCAATTCGCTTCTTCTACGCGAGAGGATGCAAGCGGAGGCCGATCGGACATCCCGCCCAACCAGGATCGTTACGGCAACGCTGATGTTGACCCCGTGACCGCATCCATGGAAAGAAATCGGGTCATCATGGAGAGGATGCGTCAGGAGCAAGAAGTAGCCTTGCGAGAGCAGTACGAAGAAGAGATCGCACAGTTTGGCCAAGCTCGAGAACGCCATTCGCCACGACGACGAGAAGCTGAGGTGGAAGATGAAGATGAACTATTTCGAAAGGCAATGGAAGAATCGCTTGCTGAACACCGTGCTCGGACAGGCGACGATGTGGAGATAACGGAGTCGGATGACAAGGAAGACTATGATGCACCCGTAGCGAGGCTGAACACCCATACGATGGTCAGGGTTTACGACGACGACGACGCAGAGTTGCAGGCAGCCCTCAAAGCGTCTCTGGAGACTATGCCCCCTGGCTTCACTTTGCCCCCAAGCGCTCCGCCACCACCACCACAGCGATTGACAAACGAGCCCTCCGACGCAGAGACAAGCGCGAGTCGAACTGTGGAAGAGAGCGAAGCTGAAACTGAGACTGAAACCGAGACCGAGACAGACGCGGAAGGCGTGAGAGGTGAAACCGCTCAAGTTACTAAAGAAGTCAGCATAGAGGAAATGCGCAGACGTAGGCTGGCGAGGTTTGGAGGCTGAGGATGTACTAGAAGCGAATTCCGATTAACAACGTATCCCCCCTTGATCACGAACCCGAATGCTATCCTCGTATCCCTCATATCCTACAAGACCTGCTACTGATCCACAAGAAATGGCAGACTTTTGTTACGCCGTCCTCGTCCCCGATGTGAGAATATGATCAAAGATGAGTGTTAGAAAGCACGCCACGAACTAGTCGCTCGATTTTTCGCTCAGTACTCAGCGGTGAAGGTAAGATGCTGCATTAACTTAAAGTACGCACCAGGAGATTGTAACTTTATTAAGAGTCAGACTGACGACCGGAAAGGCCCCCAAAGTCGGGTTATATACCTTTTTGACTCGACTCGCAAAGGCGCGTACAATTTCGATAAAATATTATCAGGAGAATACATGCGTCGAGAGATACGTTCAAGCTTCCGGCAGCGGTGGAGGTTCTTGGTCTCCACTGCTAGCTCTTCGTTGGCGTCCCAGCGCGAATCGCAAGTAACGAGAAAACCGACGGCTGTGTCGTATAGATGTACTTGATATGCTATTACGGTTGGCTGGAGATGCCTCGCTTTCCGGTCCTCCGGATATGATCGTCTCCAGCGCACGGAAATCTGACGGATGGTTCTCATCAGTCTCTTTTTCCCGAATCGTCCGAATGTCAGCTTACCTTGTCGACATAATGGGCAGGACCCTGAAAGTTCGAGTAGCCAGGGATCCACGCAGGACTGATGAAATCTGTGCTTTCCTTCGCACGGTAGCACCCGTAGGTCATCTCCTTCTTCAAAGTCGATGATACAAATCGGACATGTTTCCCGCCCAATGCACTCCGGCACTATTTCACGCGGAGATGGAGGCACGCGTGATGTTCCAACGTCCGCGGTGTTTATTTGACGTGGCAGAACAACTTGATCCGTTCCTTCAGATGCCTGATTATCTTCCCTTGTCTCTTGATCGGTTGTAGAAGTAACCGGCCCCTCCCGAGGGTCATGGTGGTGTTCGTTGTGCTCTGCCGCATAGCTTAGTTGCACTAACTGCACAGAGTTGGGCGGAGGTGGAGGAATACCAGGCTCAGCGTCCATAGGCGCTGATTCGACATCTTTGGGACGAGAAAAGCTAGACTGCCGATCATTTCCAGAAGATCCAAACTTGACGATCGGGAATGTTTCCAGGATCGCTCTTCCAAGACCCCCCGCCCGGCTTTGTCCGCCGCCTAGTGTTGGATCTGCAGGACGAGGACCATATCTCTCCGGGTGCCTGATAGCTCTGATGGCCTGTATATCCGTGAGTTACGTGTATCCTTGCTTCTTCAATGTGACGTACCCCTGATACAATCACACCACAAAATAAAGCAGACACACAACCAGTGATAACATATAAAACTATCCTGTGAAGGAGTCAGGGGTGTCCAGCCAGTTGAGTGAGTCCCTCACATGGCAACCCCCGTGTTTCCAGAACTATCACTACTCGTGCTCGTCGACGTTCCCGTTCCATTGACATCGGTCTGCAACCCGATGGATACACCAGCGCCGCTTGCATTATAAGCTAGCAGAGTGGCAAAAAGGAAATCAGGAGCAGCCGGATAGTTGGATGCGATCGTGTTGTTCATCACTCCTGCAGCGTCATTCAGCATCGTGGCATTGAAGTATCCGTAATATGTCTCGCTGGATGGTCCGAACTGGCCAAATTCATATTCAATGCGCCTAAGAAAGCTCCAAAGTTGAATGAAAGTTAAATGGGGGTGGGAGAAGACAAACCGAGAAGCATTCAGGGTCTGGGTAGTAAAGACGTCCAGAACCTCACCCGGATAACTCGGATTAATCACACAGGTTTCCGAGTAGAGAGAGTACAATATCTAGCTCAGAGGATCATGAAGCCAATGTGTACCACAGAAGCTGTCGGACTTACAACTGCTTTAGCACCACGATCTTTTGCCATGGAGAAGATATCAGCTTCGTGAGATGAATTTGTCGAATTGACATCACAAGATACAAAAGCAATCCATGGCGTTGTCGCTACAGCGATTCACACTTAATAGCGATAACATGAGCGAACGCATACACGCACTGGTTTCGGTACGGGCACTGTCCTCAGTGAAGTGAACAAAAATACCCTTCAGCGACGTTAGCGATGACAGAATGAAACGGCATTGAACACGCACCTGGACAGGATTATCACTGGCATTGGGACCAACTGACTGTTGTGTAACATACTCCCAGTCAGACCTTGTGGAACGAAATTACATCAGGGGACGGCCGGCAAGCGCACGGATTAAATACCTACCCGTTCGTTTGCCACTGTAAATGAAGTTTAGGAGTGTTGACTTGACCGCTTGCTGGAACCGTGACGTTGGAAGGGTGGCCAGGTATGTACCCGCGCACCTCTAGCACGCGGAGGAGTGTGACTAGAATGGGTAGGAGGAAGAGACTTCGGAAGATCATGGTTGTTGGGTGATAGATAGCGAGACCGTCGACCTCGATGCGAGGGACGTCTTCGCAGTCCCTTACCGACCTCGAACTTGGGGCGTGCCCGACTCCGCCCTCACGTACATATTAGTAATTACTAACGGTAGTAGTATAGGTTTGTAAACCTGTCCCCTCCGGGTCCAGCCTGAGGAATAGCCACAGAACAAAGAAAACCACACGTTTGCTTGGACACAAAGTTCCAGCAAACATTGGGAGTTGACTCTACTTAAGTAGTGATGGTCGTGATGTACCTTACAGCTACCGAATGCGTTTGTCGATCACATGTAGTAATTACTCCGGTGTAGCAGTGGTGTACCTAGGTTGGGTATGATTTAAATTATGTTTGTGCTGTGGTCGTACACAGTAATTACAGCTGTAGACCCACCTCCTGGGCATAAGTACGAGCACAAGTACTACACATCAAGAGGACAAAGAGATAGCAATACCACGGAATCTTTTAGCCTTCGCGGACGACTTCCTTGACAGCAGCAGCAAAGATCTCACAACCCTTCCCTAGGTCTGCCTGCGAAATGTTGAGTGGTGGGATGAACCTGATGACCTCATATATCGAAGTAGTCAGGATCAGTAGGCCCTTGTCCATGCACCGTCTCGCCACGCGGGCAGCGAGACCCTTGGGTACCGACGGATTCAATGTGGGGTCTCCCGATGGATATGATGGAGACGCGAATTCAATCGCAACCATCAACCCAGTTCCGCGAACATCCACAATAGTCGAAGCAATCGCGGGGTCATTGCGGAGACTATGTAACGACGCCAACAGTTCCTGCGACCTGAAAGAGAGAGACGTGAGCGAAATGAAAACACCGCAGAAAAAGACATGTACCGTGCGCTAACGTTATCCAAAACCTTCTCTTCTTCAAAGGCCTCGACTACGGCCACAGCAGCCGCACAGGAGACTGGGTTACCGGCGTATGTACCCCCCTGTGAAACGAGATGAGCCGTGAACCGGGTTGGCGAGAGGCAATATCACCATTGAACCGGGCTTTAATTGATCTGTCAGGTCCTTCCGGCTAACTACGGCACTCAATGGAAAACCATTTGCAAGACCCTTTGCCCCGGTAGGTCAAGGACATCAGGCTTCGATTCCCTCGAGAATTTAAATTTTACCTTGGCCATTGTCATGATATCTGGACGAACGCCACTGTATTCAATATTAAAAAGTTTACCTGTCCTGCCAAAGCCACTCTGAACTTCGTCGATTATGAGCAGGATACCATGTTCGTCACAGATCCTCCGAACACCCTGCAAAAAGGTAGGCGGGGCAGGAACATAGCCTCCTTCGCCCAATACTGGCTCGATCAGGATAGCGGCAGTGTCTTTCGGTGCAGATTGTTGTTTCAAGACCAGTTCCAGTTGGTAGAGAGATAGTCTGACAAGTTCTTCTTCACTGGTATTCGGCGGGAGGCCAGCTTGATGCCAGTAAGGAAATGGTGTACTAAACACGCCAGGCTAAAAATGATGGGAATGACGTGCGGATTGGCAACTCGGCAAAGCAACCCACCATCAAGGGAAAGAACCCTTCGCTATACACAGTCTTGCTTTTCGTAACAGCCATAGCACCATAAGTACGACCGTGATATCCACCTATGGTGACGCAAAGTGAGCGATACGCAAACCTGGGGGGCCGTGCCACGCTGAGCGCATACCCTGCATGCTGATAATGTTTTGCCGCCCCGTAATCGAGCGTGCCATCTTCAGGGTCGCCTCGATTGCCTCCGTGCCCGAGTTCCAAAAGTAGAATGAGTCCAATGAAGGGTCAGGCATGACTGGAAGAAGCTTCTCAATGAGGCGAAGGTACGGGAAGTGGAAAGCAATGCTACACTGGGGGAAAAAATCAAAACACAGGAAGAGGTGGTGGGACAAGGAGTTACTTGGCCATGAACGAGGCTTGTGCACTGATCCGCGGCGGCTTTGCTGACCTTTGGGTGACAGTGACCTCGATATGATGACAGTGTTGGCCTAGCCTATCGGAACAAAGCAAAAACCATGCACTTACCGAGGTTCGTTACACCGATCCCACAGCTGAAATCGAGAATACGCCGACCGTCCTCGAAACTGAGATACGAACCCTCTCCTTTGCTCATGATGGCCTCGGTTAATCGGCCAAGGCCCGCAGTGACATGACGTTGACCAAACCCGACTAGATTATCTGAAGAGGTCGCTATGCCTCTCGCCCCTTGTCTGAAGGTCGCGGACTGAGCACCGTAGAACCCTCGAGTTCTAAAAGTAGATGATGGTAGTGAGGTTTCCGGATGACACCGAACGTACACTCCATGAGGAGAATCGCTAACAGGGTATGATACTGTGTTGATTTTGAAGTGCTTGCAGTGGAGGGTTCGTCTGGCGAGCATCATATCCCAATATTATCGCACCAACGTGGTGGGTGGAAAAGACAAGCGACTGGATATTTGAGTGATAAACAATGTGCCTTGCCGTGGGAGTTTCTTGCTGGTGCTGGATGCTGCCAACCGTTCAACTACATCATACATGTGATACTATCATTTGACCGGTGTTGCAAAATGACAGGGTGTTACAAAATGACAGGGTGTAGCAAAACTGCGTCTAGCTCACACAACACTACGAATTACACTCTGTTCTTGTGTATCTAGGACGAAATATGATAGATTAATGTTCTTGTATTTTTTATTTGAAGGACATAATGCGTCTTCTTCGTTCGGCATTACATTTGCTAGTGGGGACGTCTCTGCAAATTACTTTTAGAACTCCGCCTGTCACCACTACGGATGGGAACGAGACTATACATTTGCGACATATTCCAACTATGAGTGTCAGGGCAGTACTCATGTCACAATGCTAAATTAAACCCCGCTCGCTTATTGAGCCATGCACTACACAATTCATACTCCGTTCGTCGCTGTCACACTCTCGTCCATTTTGATACTTACTATCACCTACCCCCGAACCGGCACCTACCCTCTTTTCGGCACTCCACTAAACACACAACATTTTCACTATTTTATTATACACATCCTAGTTCTCGTACTATACATACATCTACGAAGTTGAACGGAGAAAAACAATGCAGTAGTTCTCTTGATCGTGAAGTTGGTGTTCGTCACACCAGTTGTCACTCGCCGCGTGTATGCCGAAGCGGAGTTTCAAATATATCCCAGTCGGGTCGACACGTCAAACGCATCGTAAAATCACTCAACTTTTCATTTGTCACTCGTGGTTCATGTACATTACTTCAATTGATAGTTGTATGGTATAAAAAAAAAAGAAAACACCGTTCCCCCACAGGGCCTTCCACCCGACACTCCGACGCACTGGTTGTGCTTGTCGGGGTCGCTCGTCGTCGAGCACGAGCGTGCGGAGAGACTCGCGTCCGTTGATCGGCGCTTGCTATTTCCGGCAAGCGGTGCGATCCGGGGTTCCCCGACGAGATCCTTTTACAACATTTACATGCTGTGCCCCCCCCACAGCATGTAAATTTCCTCGATTATAGAGACTTACACGATTCAGACGACTCGGCGTTTGGTGACTACTCCCTAGTAGCTTCACTTGTAGCATTTACCATTAATCCAGTCAAATGGATGCTTATCCTTTCTCCATGTCTTTGTGCCCTGACGCGTGGTACTAGTAGAAGGTACACTGGAACAGACTCGATCATCGGGGTCAGGAATCCGGCCCGGGTTAGTACGGGCCGAGGCCATGTTGCATGTGGTGCCTCATTGCGACCTCATGTTGGCTTGTTCGGCTGCCAAGCCCCACGTCTCACGTTTCCCAGCTACTACCAACCCTACCAACCATCGCTTCTCACTCATCCTCACCAGTTACTGACTCACCTATAGGCTATAGCATAGATCAGCAATCCAGTCAAAGCATGGATATAAATGTGTACGTATATTAGGTTCCTTCGTAGTTTCCCCAGGTGTGGCTGATAGAGGTTCTAGGGCGAAAAACATCACGATCAAAGGTAGCGTTGTCCCGCTCGCCCTTGTGTGTTTATGCGACTTGACACTTTTTCAGACATCGAAGTTCGCGCTCAAGCGAGACGTAAACTCAGGCTCCCGACTCGGAAGC